>OY992895.1:84410702-84465702 GCA_963921405.1 Cepaea hortensis | reverse complement strand
TGTCCTGTAAAGGATATGCGGGAAAAAAAGAAAAAAAAAACATGTGTAAATATAAGCTAAACCACAACACGACGAATCCTGCGTTTCGATCTAAGTAATCATCCTCAGTAACATAGTTGCCATAGTAACAATACACACGCCATGAAATCAGAATATTCTAGCAATTACTGGCATCTTACCGTCTTCACGGACGATAGTTTGTTACATTGTGCTAAAACAGAGTCATAACTACATCCCAAAGCAGCAACTAGGGATAGAGTTATACCTCTCCAAAGCAAAAAGGTTAGGCTGATTTGTAGAGACCATGTGTTGTCAAGTATACAGCAGGAAACCCTAAATATGACTCGTGCAAATTGAAAACTGACAAAGAAAAACAAGATAATTTTAACATAGAAGTAAAGAACAAATTTGATTTATTGTCTGATCTAGAGATCCTATTTCAAGATGTAGATGATCAATGGGAAATGCTGAAGAATTCAATCAGTTCTGCAGCAGAAAAAACTATTCTAAAAGTAAAGAAAGTGGGCCTTAAGACATGGATGACTGAAGAAATGTTACAACTAATGGAAACAAGAAGACAGAACAAAAATAATCCTGCCAAATATGAAGAAATTCACAGACAAGTCAGAACCTTATGTAAGGAGGCTAAAGAAACATTGCTTGAGAAAAATTGCAGAGAAATTGAAAAACAACACAACAGTAAAAATGCGAAACTAATGCATAAAAGAATTCAGGAGCTTACTAATCAAAGAACACGTACATCAGCAGGCTGCCTAAAGACAAAAGATGGAAGAGTCATAATAGAAAAAGATCAGATATTACATGAATGGTCAGATTACGTGAAAAACCTGTATGACGATAACAGAGACGAACAGTATGATGTTCAAAATAATAATGAAGGACCAGCAATTTTGAAGATGGAGGTTCAGAATGCCCTTAACCATATGAAATCTGGCAAGATCCCCGGTTCAGACAGCGTCACAACAGAAATGATTAATGCTTTAGAAGAATATGGAATAGATCAAGTTACCAGTCTGCTTAATATAATATATGATACTGGAAATATACCTCAGGAGTTATGTAATTCTGTATTTATTGCAATCCCAAAGAAATCAGGAGCCTTGGAATGTGATCAACATCGAGCAATTAGTATAATGAGTCACATCAGGAAGATTTTGCTAAGAATTCTCATACAAACAGTTAGGATGAAAATACAACCTGAAATAGGACAAGAACAATGTGGGTTTGTAGAAGGCAAGGGTACAGTAAATGCTGTGTATATACTGAGAACCGTAATCGAACGTTCTATAGAAGTAAACAAAGATCTACATCTTTGCTTTATTGACTACACACAGGTTTTCGATAAAGTGAGACATGTCAACATGATAAGGATGTTTGAAGATCTACAAATTGATGGAAAAGATCTTAGACTTGTAAAAAACATATATTGGAAACAAAAAGCTGCCATAAGAGTTGATAATGAAGTAAGCCAATATCAGCCTATTAAGAGAGGTGTGAGACCGGGATGTGTAATGTCTCCAGATCTGTTTTCCCTGTACAGTGAAAGTATTTTCAGTAGTATTGAAGATATGGAAGGAATCAACATTGGGGGACGATGCATCAATAACATTAGATATGCAGATGATACAGTCTTGATAGCATACAATGAACAGGACCTGCAAAATTTAGTAGATGCGGTTGTTACACACAGTGAACAACAAGGGTTAGAATTAAATTGTAAAAAGACACATATTATAGTCATCACTAGGAAGAACGAAATACCACAATCTAATATACAAGTAAATGGGAATATTCTTCAACAAGAGAATAGGTACAATTATTTCGGAACAGTAATAACAACTGATGGAAGATGCCTTGAAGAGATTAGAAAAGAATCGCCATGGCAAAAGTAGCCTTTAGCAAGATGAAAAACATACTGACCAATAAAAAGATGTCAATTGAAACGAGAAAAAGAGTGTTGAGATGCTACATAGAACCTGTACTTTTATATGAATGTGAAGCTTGGACAATGTGCAGTCAAGCTGAAAAACATCTGATGGTTGAAGAAATGTGGTTTCTGAGGAAAATGCAAAGAATACCACGGACAGCCAGAAAGACCAATGAACAAGTCCTTCAAGAAACAAAAGAAGATCGTAAATTGATTAGAGACATTAGACGTAGCCAGTCAACATATTTTGGGCATGTTATGAGAAGAAATGGATTGGAGAATTTGGTGACAACTGGTAAGATCGAGGAGAACAGACCAAGGGGAAGACCTAGAAGCAAGTACCTGGATGGCTTGGCCTTGTGGCAAGATTGAGACAGAAACACAGAGCTGATCCACGACTCTGGTGATCGAGTGACATGGCACAACATGACTGCCCACGCTTACCGGTATGGCACATGATGGATGGATGGATGTGTTGTCTACGCAGCATGATCTCTCTCTCTCTCTCTCTCTCTCTCTCTCTCTCTCTCTCTCTCTCTCTCTCTCTCTCTCTCTCTCTCTCTCTCTCTGCCTAGTTTACTCCACCGGAAAGATAACACCAATACGTCTGAAATAAGACAAGCTGAAAAGCTGCCAGTTCAGCAAAGCAATGCACTAACTGCCCGTATGTCGGGGCTTCCATCCAAGACCAGCTGCCAATCTAAGGTTTAGGGCCTGGTCTGTCCTGCCATGACATTTAGTGTTTATGTTGCAGTTCCCTGCACCAAGATAAAGCTTGTACACTACCAATCGCAAACCTTCACTCGAAGCGGTCGGCACAATGTTGGATGTAGAGTATGGTGAGCGCCGCGCAACATTCGGCGCTATCAGAAAGCAGGTAGTACTACCGGGATCCCACGCTAAATGAAAAATTAAACAAAAAAACCAACAACAACAACAACAAAAAAAAGAAAAAAGAAGAAAGCAGATAAAGATTATACCACATACCCAAAGGGTTGGAGGACATGGCAAAACTACTGCAGAGACATGGGGCGATATGTCATTACGCTCAGTCTCACAGCTTAGACAAGTTAATTTTAATTTTGTTGCGTATCCCATACGGGACGTTGCAGTCAACACCAGCATTTTCAGCTGCTGTTGATGTACTAGGCAAGTGTTACGTTCAGTAGTTTGCTATTGCTTTCTGAACGACCTGCCTATGTACCTTTTTCGAAAAAACCAGCATCGCCGTGTTTCGAACCCGGGTATACGGGCTCACAAACCGCGTTCGCAAGCCCTTAGCCACAGAGACCGGTTAGACAAGTTACGTTACATATAAAGACATTGTATACTGGACTACTGCAGAGGTATTGGGCGGTGTTACTTAAGAAGACTTACTCGTCTACTGCACAGATGTGAGGCAACATTACATAAGCATACAGTGTGTACCTACACTTTGCGCACGAAATGCCAGAAAAGCCAGCAGCACATCCAAAAGAACACACTCCGGAACTCACAAAACAGGACACGTCTCCGGCACAGAAACATGAGTGCTCACAGTCGCGTCCGTACTTTCCGACCGCACACACGGAATCTGCGTGCAGGAAATTAACATTTAAACACATTGTGTGTGTATGTAAACTCAGAAGCCACACATAATAAGTTGGACAATTTATTGTCTGGCATATTTCACTAAATGAGATTAAATCAGTTAGGTATGTGAGACTCCTGCGAAATGTTGAGATATAAAAAACACAGGGTCAGTGTTTTACCGCACAACTAACTTACAACCGGTTAACAGAAATCGCAATTAAGATAATAATAATAATAATAATAATAATAATAATAATAATAATAATAATAATAATAATAATAATACATTAACGTAACGAAAACGAATAAAATAAGCTAAACCACAGCAAAACGAATCCGATGATGGGATTTCAGAGATTTTTTCAGGAACATAAACAGTTCTAAATGAAATTAAAATAAATAATAAAGATCAAACTTAAATATGTCGCTGCATCAATAAACAGAGGCTATAGTACGAATAATTAGACATCAACATCCATGGTTATGCCGATATAAAGACTCCATAGTGACTCTGCCTGCTAGTCAACCAACCACCATCGTGCCAACCAGTCAACCAACCAACCAACCAGCCAGTCAACCAACCAACCAACCAACCAACCAATCAACCAACCAATCAACCAACCAGACAACCATTCAAACAGCCACTCACACATGTAATCACGCAACTTGCCGTCCAACCAACCAACTAATCAAAAATTCAATCAAACAACTAGCCAACCAACAAACCAAATAACCAATTAACCAACAAATCAAGCAGCCAACTAGCCAACTATCCAGACTACCAGTCAACTAACCAACCAAATATTTAATCAAGCAATTAGCCAACCAACCAACCAACAAATCAACCAAACAGAAAACCAATCAACCAGCCAACTAACCAACCATTCAACCAACCAACCACTCAACAAACCAACCAACCACTCAACAAACCAACCAACCACTCAACAAACCAACCAACCACTCAACAAACCAACCAACCACTTAACAAACCAACCAACCACTCAACAAACCAACCAACCACTCAACAAACCAACCAACCACTCAACAAACCAACCAACCAGTCAACCAGCCAACCAATCAAGCATCCACGCCACCCACCTCCATAGATCTCCATCTCACACAATGAAGGTGCTGTCTGCATGGTTGCCCCAGCGACGACCACTTTGCTCACGGTAACCGGAGGGATTTTCACGGTATAGATTTCATTGAACTGGTGTGCCTGATCAACGTGACACTGTTGTGGCTTTCCCCTGTTATCAAATATCGTCACATAGAAACTCCGGGGTTTGGAACCGAAGACTGCAGAAGACAAACACAACGCACACATTGCATGAATTTCACATGGTATGGCGTTCCGTTTATCCACATAGGGTAACGCAGCTGCGCGAGATTCGGTAGCGAATCGCATCGCGTTGGTTACTTACAGGGGTATGTGAGCCGGTCGCTCAGAAAGTCGTGGCAAACTACTGAGTGTAATCTTGAAAAGAAATCAACAGCACCGATAAAATGATGGTGTTGAGAGCGATTTCCTGTAAATAGGATATGCAGGGGAGGGGTGGGGGGACATAACAGTATATGGAGAGCGATTCAATGAACATATTCAAGGACGACCAGACTTGCCTCATACGAGATGCGTTACCCTACTCACTGACACATCACGATTAGTCCACGTAACTTTCATCAATGTACTGGCGCACTTTGACCTGAAAAGCAACAAGCAAGCCGATTGGTTGGCTATATGGCGTTGATCGAGATGGAAAGAACTATAGATGTATCATCCATGGGCATCATCAATGCCATCAAAGATATTGGACAAACAGATGACTTTAATGAAACTTTAAGGCTAGAGATAAACAACTGTATTTGATCACATAATAATAAAAGAGGCATTGGGAAATATCGTGACAACTGGAAAGATCAGTGAGAAAAGATGCAGTGGCAGACCGAGAGACATTATGCTGGATGGACTCAGATGATACCCTAGAGCAGTGGTTCTCAACCTTTTTTGACCAGTGCCCCCCCCCCCCTTCACCATATTTTCAGAACGTCATCCCCCCCACCCCCCTTCCTATCAAAAATTTGCCCCGTGCCTCCCTTCACCGTATTTTCAGAACGTCATTCCCCCCTTTCATATTTCCTATCTAAAAATCCCCCCACCCCTACACATTATACGTAAAAATGGAAGATAAATTTAATAGCATGTACTAAAACAAGTCTAGACATCCACATAAAACATGATTTGTGTGTCTACTTACTTTATAAAACGAGACGTACATAACTGTAAAGTATGAAGGGAAAAACAATATCTAGTAAACGATTCTTGTATTAACGCGATCTTGAAATGGTCTTCATCCCCCCCCCCACCCCCTGGAAACCCTAAAATTCCCCCCTGGGGGTGGTGGGGGAATTCCTCACCGGTTGAGAACCACTGCCCTAGAGGAATATCATCAGCAACAATTAACGCCATGTGTGGTGAGACATGCAGGCCTACGACAGTTGGCGGGGCACAAGATAATGATGCTGAAGACCGTTTCAGGGTGTACATGACCTACAGGCGATGGCATCGGAGGTCAGTGTTCGTCTCAGTCTGTCAGAAGAATACCAGACAATAAATCAATCTACATAACTTAGGCCTGAACATGTTACGGTTGATTCCAGAATATGCCAACTGGCTTAACTATATATTATCCGCACCACCTCAAGCGGATCTGGTGAAAGGTAAAGCGTGAAACAACACACACACACACACACACGCGCGCGCGCGCAAACTAATACACCTTAAGATGGCATACATCCCACTCTTTCTGATCCTACGGTAATGTATCGAAAGTCTTGTCTTCTCACATAAAGACGAAAAACTCTGCCGACAGTTGTTTGTTGCACTAGTTAAAATTCAGTCGACAATTAGAAGTTGAATGGACACACAATGACTGACTAAATATCAGTTAGATTGTTTGATTGATAGGTATTATTGAAAGATCGAGTTGTATGACAGTTTGTTCTTTCTCAGTCTTCGTATCTTACATGGGTAGGACATGTTAGGAGGATAGATGATGATAGAATATTAAACGAAACCCGTTTTTGGTGAATTACAAATTGGTAAAAGATCTCGGGGTCGGATTCTACTGCGATACAAAGATGTGTGTAAGAGGGACTTGTTTTATACAGTCATTGACATTGCACCTTGGGAGAAAGTCTACACTGAACGTGTTGCATGGATGGTAAAGATCATAAATGCATAAAGACAGAGAAGAATATGATTGCAGATATGTCACACACTGAGCGTGAAATGAAAAAAAAATGGAGACGTCGGTGACAACTGGCAAGATCGAAGGGAAGAGAACTAGAGGAAGGCAGAGAAGTTAATATCTGAATGACTTTGCCACGTGGTATGTTCGAGACAAGAATACTGAGCTGATCCACGACTCTGGTGATAGCGTGAGATGGTGACAGATGACCGCCCACGCTTATCGGCATGGTACATGATGGTAATGTTATATATTCTGGCAAACACGAGTTTATGGAATATGTGATTCTGGTATATGGATTTGAAGTTTCCCACTGACAGTCCTGAGTTCCTTCTCGTGGTTGAGATCCCACTTGTGATCTGCAGGAGGAGACTGGGGCACGGATGGGGAAAATCCGTATGAAACCATCCGTTACAAACTAAAGAGCCGACCAGCAAGAACGACCATAAATCAGCAATCTTTCTAGTGGATGTGGGTGGAAGTGGCTCAGCAGGTACAGCGTCCTTATCTGGCTCAAAGGACACCGTGTTCGATCCCAGTACAGAGCTGTTGATGTTTTTAAGAATCATTGGTATCTAATGATTTAGTCAGTTAGTTAGTCGTGGTACCAACTTCACTGCAAAGGGTCGCCCCATTGTGATCCGTGCTTGTGCCAGTGAATATCACACAAAATGCTCCTCACAGCCCCGTGTGAAAAGTGCAACAGGCAGGGATCGCGACAAACCAACATCCGGCTCAGGTATACTGTGCATAATGCCGCTGGAAGAATGCCAACACAAAAGTCTGCCACAAATAAAGTTTAACGTCGATGGAAGTGCGGTCACTAGAAAACCAGCAACTCCCCATTACTGCATACGGCAACCCAATTTGTTCAGCAACCGCCGGCCGCCATTTTTCTGAACATGCAATTCACTCTAAAAACAACCGCGAACAGACGTAAACTTCCACACGAAATTCACAGCTCACTGTGTCGCTCCATGTACTCAACTCAGCAGCAGGGCGGCGGAACCATGCACTACCAGTCAAACATGAGGAAATTCCATAAGCATACCGTAGCTACAAGCATAGATACTCCAGACACTTTAACACCTCATCCGCCTATTCTCTATGGTGGGGACCAGATGTCCATAAAGATGAAACTGCACAAGATTAACATTTTGAAACTTTAAAAGCATCTTTAATCACACGAACAAAACAAGCTGTACAAGCTAACTGTGAAGGTTGAGAATCTAGAAGGGACATCAACTAATCGCCAATATACACTTCTCAGATAATAGCGAGAAACAGGAGGTGCCGTGTGCTAATCGAACATGTTAATTATCTCACGGCAGATAGATATCGCAAAGAGTAGGCCCGAAGTCTGCTAATCTGGCAAACTTGAAATCTAGCCCCGGGATGCTTGAGGCAGATACATTGGATGGGATGTGTCTAGAGGACGCCAACTTGATAGAGATACATATGGATATCGGACACACTGACCTGTGAGTGGGTCACTGGGTGTGACCCATTGCCTGGGCTGAGGCACGAGGAAGAAGTAGAAGCTGACGAAGAATGTGAAGTTTAAAAAAAAATGAAGACAAAGAAGAAGAAGAAGAAGAAGAAGAAGAAGAAGAAGAAGAAGAAGAAGAAGAAGAAGAAGAAGAAGAAGAAGAAGTAAAAAAAAAAACAGAATAAAACGAAGGAGAAGTACGAGATATGCGCGTGGTTTACGTGTCGTTGCGCACTTATCATCAACCGGCTCTGTGGCTTAGCGGCAGTGCACACGTTTCACAACTCCCCGACACACCAAGTCAGAAAGAAACAAAAAAAGAAACAAAAGTTTCAATATCAGCTGGAGATGATCGAGAAGCGGACCGCTTTGCGTTGATTTGTTATTGTCGTCGGTCGTACAGAAATCATTGGCAAACCACTGTCATTACTGCCTATGGTACCTTAAAGTGTAAGGCAGGGCGGTTTAGAGCCTGGGATATTAAGCCCCCCCTTCCCCCCCCCCCCCCACGCATGGACAATCGGTGGAACTGTGCCGTTTAGCACACCATTGAACTTAAATATTTCCTTGTGAAATTACAAAGAGAACGAACGAAAGAACGAACAAACGGACTTTATTTTCAAAGGGTAACAAATTGGGCATGCAGGCCCGTCTTACATTCTGCCCTTCCAAACACTCATCTTTCGTTCATCAATAATGCATAATACATTCACATAGGGGAAAAAAAACATTATCAAATGAATGTTGTAAACATAACCAATGCATATTACTATGTTATGAGACACATACCCCAACCATCCACCCATCTCCCATCCACCCACACATCCCCCACCCAACCACACACACACACCCCAAGGCACACATACATGCCCTACCCACCCAACCATCCGCACCCAAACATCAAACACCACACACATCCTCCACCTACACACATCTCCCCAAACATACCCACATATCCCACCCACCACGCATCCCCCACCCACCCACACACACACGCCCAGGAACACATACATGCAACCACCAACCATCACCCACCCACATATCCCCCACCTACACACATCTCCCAGCCCACAAACACATCCTCCACTCATAGCATAACCCATAAACACTCACCTACTCACATATCCTCCACCCCAGACGCACAGACCCCCCAACCACCCAGTCAAACACACACCCCCAACCCCACATCCCCACCTACATATACACATATCCCCGCCAACCCAAACACAATGCACCTACCCACACATCAACCACTTTCACAAATCCCCCACCCACACAATCTACACCCACCCACACATCCCACGTACATACATACACACACATCCCCACCCCCAACCTACACACACTCATCCACCCACACATCCCCCAACCACCCAAAGGAACAAAGGAAATTGATGGGGTTGATTGTGACCTCCTACAAAGAACATAAAATAACTTATCATCAACATGAACAGAATGACGTACCATCCAGACTGTCGTAGATGAGGAACCTGCTGACACTGTATGACTGTGAGAACGTGATCGTCCAGTTGTCTGGGACGGCTCTTGTCCCGCTAGTTCGCGCACACCCGGCCCTCACATAGGCCCGCTGGTTGGTATCTCCGTCCACTGCTTTGTCCGCCGTGAACACAACATTTTTGTTGTTTGTTTTACTTGATCTCTCTGTGTAATCTGACGTCTGTTGTACGCTCCCCTTTATCGCAATATTTCGTCCTGAATGTTTCGGAATGATTTTCAATCATACACATATATCGATACGATAATACGATAATAATGCTTCAATAATGTTAGTATGTTTTTGTTTTGCTAATCTTAAAATGAATAACAATCAATTCACCCGATGCACTTTCCTATTATGGGTCTATGATGTGACAGAGCCGGTCTCCGTGGCAAATGCCTTACGGGCGCGATTCGTAAGCCCGCTTACCCGCGTTCGAAACACATCGGCAAACGATTTGGCAGCAGACCTCAGTGCGCTGGGTTTTAACGAGTTGGTATGGGAGACGGTCTTTCAGAAAGCAATGGCAAACTACAGAACGTAAACTTGCCAAGACATCAACAACAGCAGTAAACTGTTAAAGTTGATAACGATGCCCTGTAAATGGGATATTAAAATTAAAAAAAAATTTAAGATGTGATAGAGCCATCACATTTTTGTAGGATTTAGAACAAGAAAGAATAATTTTTATCGGAATCGGATTGAACATAGAAAGCCATATCTGTAGGTTTCGCAAATTAAAACCCCCACGTGTTTGGAAATCTCAAAGACAAAGCCGTTATGCTGCTATCATGGCCAGATTGTTAGAAGGGACAAATCTGAATATAGTTTGGTCAAGTCCCTTACTCTATAGAAAACATTGATGAAAATGTTGGGAGGTGACGGACAAGATAAGGGAAGAGAGAAAGAGAAGACTATACTAGGAGGTAAATGAGGGAAGTATTATCTGGAGAGATGTGGAAGAGAGGAGAGAAGACACATAGCTTTCGTACGTGAGCAGTTAAGACCTCACCACATCTCCCGACAAACAAAATATAAACGATAAAACAAAGGGATCTGTGTAGATATAATTTACATTACTGGCACCTTGTTGTCTTGTTGTTACATTGTGCTTCAAATAAGAAGCATAACTACAACTCATGGCGTGGTCCTGGGATATATATATATATATATATTTTAACACTCTTAGTATTCTTGGTAATGTCAATAGCTGAGAGAATTATAGATTAGATTACCGGGGACGCAGAAATTAAGCCACGTGTGAATAAATAGATAGTCTCCTTATAAAAGTGAAATAATATTATTGCTTCACATCCTTACCAGTCTTGTTACACAACCTATTTAAGGATCTTCCTTTGCAGATCCAATGGTATGCTAGCGGGTGTCAAGGGACTCAATCCCAACAACCATGAAGAAATATAGGAATTGATCCCTACAACTGCATCAGCATTAAGGACAACTAAAATTATATTCGACAAAAATAATCGACTGCTCAAAGATATATAACGATAATCTATTAGGCGATCCTCTCTAGCCGTTTCTATACAAACAGACGGACTTTCTTCTAAGTTTAAGAGTACCTTGGGGATGATGATTCTCCACATTGTAACATAATTAATCTTCGGTATTAACGCGAAATCAGAGTTACGAAGTGGGTGGGTTCTGAAGGAGCCGAATTCAAAGGAGTGCTGCAAATTGCATGATTAAAGCATGTTTATCGGCTGGCATGAATGTCCTGACGTCTCTATGTCATCACAGTTTATGTTCGTATCTGTATATAGCATGTGACATTTTGTTAGAAGCACGGGTTTAGAATAGTACGTTTATGTGTGGCTCTGCCACGTCAAACTAGAACATATTTTAATAAAAAGCTCACATTGCACAGCCTTACCTCCGCTAACGTAAACAGAACACAGTTGGTTAGCTCCCTCTCCTGTGAAAATAATCTTGTTGACCGAAACGGCGATGTTGCAATATATGTCAATTGTTTTATCACCGACAAGACTCACACCTTTCTCTGCACATTCCTCCTGAAGTGAGCTGTCTAGGTATGTAACGGTGACTTTGGTTTGCATTCCTGTTAAGTTGGAAGACGAAGATGCGTTAGATGAATCCAATCTCATTAGCATGGGCGTTCACTGTATGTCTGTCAGTGTGAGAGTTTGGGGTGGGTACACAACCATGTTAGAAACAGGTATGGCCAGTATGGAGGTTTTGGTGTGGCGCGTGTGGTTTGAGTACACCTGTAGGTTTTTGGTGTATGGATTTGTTAGAAATTAAGTCCCTATCTAATGCGTTGAGTTATATTCTCAATCGTCTCTTTATCCTCTTCTTCGTTATCTTCATCCTCCTCCTTCTATTTATTATTATTATTATTATTATTATTATTATTATTATTATTATTATTGTATTTATTATGTCCATTCCTCTTCCTCTACATCCTCTTCCTCCACCTTCTTCAACGTTTCCTTACTCTTATTATTGTTAGTCCTTTTCATACTGCCTTTTATGTTAATGCTATTATCATTACTACCATTATTATTATTATTATTATTATTATTATTATTATCATTCCCTAATTCAAGTGGACATCTGAGAACATAGACATACGACTATAGACACAATCATAGACATACTATTAAAGAGACAATCATAGACAGACTACGGAAGGCACACTCATAGACGAATACTAAAGATACAATCGTAGACAGACTACTAAATACACAACAATAGACAGAATATTAACGAGACAATCAAATACAGACTATTAAAGACACAATCATAGACATACTACAAAAACGTAATAATAGACATACTGCTAAAGACACAATCGTAGACAAAATACCAAAGACACAGTCATAGACATATTACTAATGACACAATCATAGACGTACTACTATCGACAAAATAATAGACAGCCTACTTAAAATGCAGTCATTGACAGACTACTGAAGACTTAGTCATGGACAGACTTTCGAAGACACAACCATAGCCATATTACGAAAGACACAACCATAGCGTTGTGTATACAAAAGACATAATCGTAGACAGACTTTTTTGTTTTCCTATCCCTTACAGGACATCGCTGTCAACACCAGCACATTTCAGCTGTGTGTTGATTTCTTGGCAAGATTACGCTCTGTAGTTTGCCATTGCTTTCTGAGCGGCTGGCTCACTTATACCGTTAGTTACCAACGCGGCTAGAACCGCTTCCAATTCTCGCGCGTTGCGTTATCCTACGTAGATAAACGGGATTACGGAGAAAGTCGTTTAACACCTCGGCCAGGGAGACCGGTGTAGACAGACTTTTTTCGCATATCCTTTACAGGACATCGCTGTCAACATCAGCATCTTTCAGCTGATTGTTGATTTCTTGGCAAGATTACGCTCAGTATTTTGCCATTGCTCTCTGAGCGACCGGCACACATACCCCGTAAGTTACCGACGCGGAGAGAACGGCTACCAATTCTCATGCGCGTCACGTCACTTACGAGAGTATACGAGATCAGGGAGAAAGTCGTGTAACCTCTTCTAGACCAGAGAGCCGGCTCGTAGACAGACTACTAAAATATAATAATTCATAGACTTTCAAAGACACAGTCATAGACAGACCATTAAAGAGACACAATCGTTTACCTGCACTATGAAAGTGCAGCCTCAGCCAGATGACGTAATGTGAACTGTTCAGACTGACGGTCACCTTGCCGCCCGTGGCGTGGGTCAGGCACGTGTCGTCGTCTCCATCCGTCAACTCGGGGATGCTCCCGGTCCGGAAAGCTACGTCAGCTGTAGGCAACAGCCAGGTTATATACTATTAGTATCATCATCATTACCATCATCATCCTCGTCGTCGTTGTCGTCATTACCACCGTCATCATCACCATTATGATCATCATCATCACCATCATCATCTAAATAACGAAGACGCAAACCATAGATTGTACGATTTATTGCCTGGCATATTTTGCTGCATCTCGTCAAGTACATACGGCAGAAGTCACTTGTGTAATATATATATATATATATAATAGGCTACAATAGCTGGGGCATTTAGAAAGAATGGAAGATAATAGGGAAACAAAACTCGCTTGCACTCAGGAAATAAATGACCGTAGACCCCGAGGTAGACCAAGAAGGCGGTGGAGAGATAATACATGTACAGACCTACAAGCAGTTGGAATCAACGACTGGCAAGAGAAGGTCAACCAGAGAGGCGAATGGAGACGGATTGTATCTGCAGCAAAGAACCTCAATGGCTCGGAACGCTGAAGAAGAAAAAGAAGATATATATATCACTGGATGTGAAGAACGTGTATATCTTCTTCTTCTTCTATGCGTTCATCCGGAGTGTTTTTCCAGATGTGATTGCGGTGTGCGTTAGGCACCCTTGGGTCGAAACCCTTAGATCAGCTCATCCGGCTTTTGCGTGCATTTTTTTTTACCAGGTTAGCATTCCTGGGAGACTCTCACTTTTGTGGTAAGGTCCACCTCCCAGCTGGTCAAGTTGGAACAGTCGAAGACTTCGCGGTCATCCTTCAAAGGAAGGCAGGGACAGTCCATAGCATTTTTCGCCATCCTGGGTGTCTTCTATAATTGCAGAGCCGACACATAGCTCTCTGGTGCTGGGCTCACCGAGGGAATCGTCACGTCCTGCTCATGGCTGCTTTAGTTCCTCACTTCCATGTGTTGGGCATCTCGCTTGCCACTGGTCGCTCATGCACAAACCAGGAACGGTCAGACTGCGGGTGACATCCACTCGGTAAGCTTTTGCTTTTGACTTCTTACCACTCAATGGATTCATTAGCCGTGCGTTCCATTTCGTGTTATTGAGACGTTTTTCCACTTTGTCTACACTCTCTATGAGTGATACAGACAGTTTTCGTAACAATTTCATTCGACTGGGGCACATTTCTGCCGTTTAGTACTCGCTCACGAGGTAGGCTAGATGTGCTGCCGGCTCAGCACCTTATCTCCGTGCAGCAGTGAACGAGAAACGGCCAGTCCCTCTCATCCGGGAATCCCTCATATCCCCCAGCTGAGAGACTTCGAACAAGTATCTGTACTGGGCATGTAGCGTGCTCAGTATCTCACCTCGATTTTTCGGTAGGTGGGTATCGGCCCGGCTCTCACATCCGAGGGTTTGTGGCTTAGAGGCGTTCAGCCTAAACCCTCGACAGAGAGCCTTAGTGTATTATCCTGACCAAGAACTTCTGCCTTCGTGCGCCTGATTTAAACTCTTGACTGCTATCCTGTCTACCTGCAGAGCAGCAGGTTGTGTCTCTCTTAGTCTGGTCCCTATCCCATAAGCTGTCCGATATGTAGTTTTCATCCATTGGCAAGCACATGGGGTCGATGGGACACGCAAGCTCCCCCACCACGGCAAGGTGGAGACACATCGGGGGAGGAAAGTGTATATTAAGTGTGCATTTCGACAGCGTTGATGAAAATGTTCTCATATTCTCTGACATATCATCGAAAGCCTTGCTGGCGTGGGCGATCAGAACTTCTGTCTTTCTATTATTCATGTAAAAGGCTACCTTTTTTCACTTTCTCCGACGACTGTATCAAATATTTCCTGCAGATCTACCTGGCGTGTTTATATCAGATGGTGTCCTCAGCATAACGTAAATTTCTGCTCTATATATTTGCCTCCAAAGGTAAGAAACTGAATTTTTAAGAGTTATATCGAGCCACTCCAAGGGTATGAGAGCGAATCGTGGACATTTAGCACGCTAGTGAGGAATTGTGTGGAAGATGCGGGAATGTAGTTGTATAGAAGAATATTGAGACCACAATTGAAGGGAATATGGAGAGAAATGAAGATATATTAAGAGAAGTTAACTCGGAAAAAGGGTAGATTAATTGCACCAGAAGTGGACAGTCAACATTCTTTGGGATGTCACAAGAGGAGGAAAATGTCAATACGTGATGACAACAGGAACGTTGCAGACGGGAAGGGACAAGGGAAGATCAATGAACCAACAAATACTAACGAATGATACCTACCATATTGACATGCGAGACCAAACCATCCTTTCTGGCACATTGATTTATTCATACAAAGACCTTCATTGTCACAATGAGCATTAGTACAGCGACATTTGTACTTGCAGTTTGGTCCAAACCAACCACTTTGGCAATCTGGAAAAAGTGGCATAGACCCAAACAATAAAGTGTAATAACACAGATCCAATTTGTTGACTGCTGTACATGGTCCACGGTACAACACGAAAGCACGTTAAATTAAAATGTTTAAGTACATACTTCTTTCCCAAAGCATCAGATGGATGTAAATAATATACTATTTCGCTATCACTAAACACGAAAATTAATTCATTTGTATGTAACAAGCTGGTAGAATATTGTTGACTAAGTAGAAGACAAGTGCTAAAATTCCACTTTACCCGACGATTGAAGAAACCTGGTTCATAAGCAGTTTTAAGTTTCGCAAACTTCAATAATTTCCACATACTAAATGTTACTGCAGCTTGGAGAGACCAGTCATGTGAGGAATGATGAGACAAAAGTTGGTAGGGGTAAACCATCATGAATAAGGTCGCAAGACGTCGCAGTATTCTTCCGGGTTAGAATGCATGATTCATGAGTAAACCATCACGAAGAAGGACATAGGACATTGCAGTATTCTTCAGGGTCAGAATGCATGATTCATGAGTAAACCATCACGAAGAAGGACATAGGACATTGCAGTATTCTTCAAGGTGAGAATGCATGAGTCCTGAGTAGACCATCACGAAGAAGGACAGAGGACGTCGCAATATTCTTCAAGGTGAGAATGCATGTGGCAGCAGAGATGGCCAGAGACAGAGAGGTTGTTCGGCGGACCCCGATGAGAGCGACGTTCTGCAGATGACATACTCCAGGATAAAATGATCTCCGATCTGGGTGTCTCCGTGGTGAAGTGGTTACCTCGCCTACCTCGCGCTACGAAGATTGTGGTGTTTTCTTCTTCCTCTTCTTCTTCTTCTTCTTCTTCTTCTTCTTCTTCTTCTTCTTCTTCTTCTTCTTCTTCTTCTTCTTCTTCTTCTTCTTCTTCTTCTTCTTCTTCTCCTCCTCCTCCTCCTCCTCCTCTTCTTCTTCTTCTTCTTCTTCTTCTTCTTCTTCTTCTTCTTCTTCTTCTTCTTCTTCTTCTTCTTCTTCTTCTTCTTCTTCTTCTTCTTCTTCTTTTTCTTCTTTCGTTCGCTTGAAATGTGTCTATAACTGCAATGTTATCTCGTATATGAACTTCACTGTTATATTCAGGACCCTCAGTTGTCTATACAGTTATCTTCAACTGTCGTCTCTCTAGGCCAGAAGGTTTGCCTAGATATGTTATATTTTGGGCAGTCTTGGAGTATGTGCACATGGCTGATTCGCCAATCATGAATTGTGTATGCATGTGGTTGCGTAATCGATTATGTCCTGTTCAGAGGCGCAGAATAATAATTTGTTCTGGTCTGTCCATAAGGTGGTAGTCGTCTTGAGCAGGTTATGGTGGCTTTCTGACTGATTTGTTCATGTTTTTCCTTTGGTGGTATGTAACGGGCACATTATGTTGCTCTTTCTTTAGCATATGGCGATCGGTGCTTGTATCTATGCGTCACATCGCCCGGCAAATGTCGCTGTGTAGTCTAGATATTTGCTATTTACACACCTCATTCTTTAACGACACTGGAAAATGGGATGATTAAAGTATATACTGGCACACGCACTAGGAGTAGCGTTGATTCACACGCAACTATAGTTCACAGATACGCTTAGTTCTAAGTAAAGTTGAGTCACGAACCGACACAAAGTACTCGGGACATTCACATACATGCTACATCAGCATCTTCAATAGCCAGTGAAGAGACCCAATACTAATGGTAACAGTAGCCGTCTGATTATGTATCCATCTGGCCTTTGCTCGGATCTTGAATGTCGGCCAGATACTGTGGTCACTCACTGCAGCACCATTCTGTCCAGGCCGTGATGATCTGTCTGTTCTTCTGCAATGTCCTTCTCTCACTATTCCATCGTACCATTCTCTTCGTTCTCTCTTCGCTGACTGTTGAAGATTACATCGATCACAGAGCACACACCCATTAGCCCCGGCGATAATTCTCATAGGTCTAAATAATACCATTGATTCTCAAAGTTCTAAACAACAACAGTGATTCTCATACTTCTATATAACAATATTGATTCTCGCGCGGATACTGTCGGATACCATTCAGGCTGTCTTAAGTTCTAAACGCCACACGTGATCTTCACACAAATATAGTTCTCGTTGCATTACGTTCTTAACAGGTATTCTCAACAACAGATGACAACACCGGCCCTTCTGTCACAACCATACTTTTTCCATATCCACTTACAATGTAGACATCACGCATCATGCAATGTACCATATTCACATGTAGTGCTCGTCTAATATGTTAGACCTACTTGTAACGGATTTAACGGGAAGGACAAAGAGGAAGCAGGATACAAACAACAAATCAGCTATGTCCACAAACGTCATCTCATCATCACAGACACTACTGTACAGGAAACAACCACAGCATACCACTAAACACTACCTACATGGTTGCTACTGGTGCATGGTTCTAGAGGGATTTCCCACTTCATGTTTCTCCATAGGATCCATCTTCGAAGTGCACAGTTTAAGTAATGTATTTTTATGGGGAAAGGGTGTTATTTTACTTAACTATACATGACATATGACAGTCAGTACAACACATCCACATCTACATTACAGGCATAACTTCTTAATATAACATATGCTAATAACAATGTATAATGTTACATTATATTTTTATTTCAGAATATTAATTAGTTATCGATAGATCATCCTCATTTCACATTGAACCATTCCGTCCTTAAGTGCTGGGATCCACTCTTCCGTAAATCCTGCAGCGTGAAGCGGCTAACGAAACCAGTCCTGTGTGGGTTTATTAATCTTCTTTGGCTTCCTGCTTAATGTTCTTGTTTGGCCACACCTCTTTTAACATGCTGTTCGTTCTCGCAATCGGACCATGGTTGTAGATTCACAATCATCACTTAGTTCTCGCAAAGGTCTTACTTCTCTTAGAGCATTCAGTATATCAGAGTGGTCCATAGCTCGTCCGCCTTCCACAGCAGGACTACCTGCAAGCCTGTCAGCCTGCTCATTCCCTTGTACACCCGCATGCCCTGGCATGAAAATGAAACTGATGCTTAACTATATATGACATAAGTATAAATATTCTCAACCACAAGAGTTGAGTCAAGAATAGACATCACCAGTAGCCGTCTGATCATGTAGCCGTCTGGCCTTTCCTCGGAGTCTGGTCTGCAAGATTCTCTGGACACTCCATGAAGCACCATTCTCTCCCAGCAGTGATGATCTCTCTATTCCTCCGCACTCTATACACACGATCACAACAGGTCCCGAGGGCGGCAGATTCAGCATGCCACAATACCCCACCCAGTGGTACAGCCCCAGCCAACCTGTTTTCTACCACACCAGCATGGCCTGGGGCAAAAGTGAAAGAGATTATCTCTATGATTTATTGTTCAATGGAAGCCTGCCATTCTGCCGAACCATATCTGTCTTAATCTATCTCATAATACTTGGTAAAACCGTTGCAATCCCGACATGCGTGTGACAAATTCCTCATCCAACGGAACACTGTGGTGATTTCCTCCACCTCTGTTGCCAGAGTAGATATGATGTCATACGTCATTATTTCCTGCACTAAACACAGTCGACCAACCTTCGCCACCAACCCCGATGCACACCTCTTACGACTGACCAGGGAGCCATCCGTGTAAACGACATCGATTGGTCGCGAACTGTAGTGGATCAATTGTTGCACTTCTCATTCAAAACACCATGCCGGCCAATCCCTGCATTCTCCATCCACTGTTATTTTGTCTCTGCACATTTCCGACTTCTCCACTGGCATTCTGACCCACTTTTTTCCTCTCCCAGTGTTCTCCGACTCAGTCATTCATGATTTTCCTCTGAACAACCTGTGGCTCTGAACTGTGTCCAGGGTTTCATGAAAAAAGGAGGGGGTGGGGTGGGTTGGTGGGGAGTTGGGGGGGGGGGGGGTGTTCCGTGTCTGTAGCCAATCTGAAATATGTTTCAGCCTGCAGCACCCTGAGCAACAGTGGCAATCTTTTGGTTAGAGTAGACCACTGTAAAATTTTTTGGACATGTTATGAGAAGAAATGGGTTGGAGAACTTAGTGGCAACTGGGGCAAGATCGAGGGGAACAGACCAAGAGGAAGACCGAAAGGAAAATACCTGGATGGCTTGGCCACATGGCATGGACGAGACAGGAACACTGAGCTGATCCACGACACTGGTGATAGAGTGAAATGGCGAGTCATGACCGCCCACGCTTTCCGGCATGGCACATGATTGATTGATTGAGACCACTGTAACACACATTGCATTAATCACGGACACAAGGGGTAAGCTTAGTAAGGACGAGGAATAAACGTTTCGTGTGGTATGGCTCACCTCGCTTCAGAGGCCATATGTTGAGAGAATTTTATGGATATTTTGCCCTGGCTTTGTGAGAGTGCGGGGTAATAAACATGCATATAGGCTGGCAGGCATTGCATCTCTTTGTTGCAGATTAACTATGGACAAGGGCGTTGTGGTCGAGAGCATGTGAGACCCGGTGGAAAAAGTGGCGGAACAGAATGTGAACACGTATGTGGAAAGCATGATATTGCATGGGCTCGCTGGAGTTCTGGAAGAATCTCAAAGCTGAGAGGGAAGACCAGGAGAATTTTTAATAAGAAAGAGGTGGGACTGATTAGTAGTATAACTTTTCGCTGGCTGTTAAACGAGGAGATGGAGCGGGTATGAGAATGTACTGAGTGCAGTGATATCGGTTTATAACTCAACTCAACTCACCGTGAGCCTGTCTGCTATCATGAGTAAAGCTAAGATGTATCGGATACAAACTTCCGGCGTGTCCTTTGTGCATCCCAGTATCATCCGCAAGAGCTTCATTCTGTATGGGCTCTAGTTTCACCATGTGACTCTTTGACTCGTGAGCAGTCCAAATCCATACTGAGAGAATAAGATGTTGACAGAGTATGAACACTCCGTATCTATTGTTATAATGACCGTCACCGAGTCTCTTCTTAGAGCCCATAACAGCTGCTTCGACATGATCCATGAAGACATGTTCCTTTCGAATACCCAGATATCTCGGCTTACTCTTTCTGTTAACATATTTGTAATTTATTGTGAAGTTTGGTTCTTTAGCCTTAACAATCCTGTTGTCTCATCTCATCTCATCTCATCATGTTCCTCTTGTACCTTGCGGTGTCGAGGTGAAGTATAAACTTCGTGAGAGTGCCCGGTTATGGGCTTCGTATATCGACATTCCCATGGATTCTGTTATTCCCTCCGTCCAGCGTTTACGTGGTCGGCCTCTTCCTCTGTTTCCATCTGGTCTGTACGTCATTGCCTGTTGTGGCATGCTGTTGACTGGTAGCCTACTTGCATGGCCAAACCATTTGACTTGCTGCTTTCTAATAAAATCTAGAGCAGCTTTAACCCCCACTTTAGTCCTGATTTCTTCATTTCTGATCTTATCTCTTCTTGATACGTTGAGTATTCTTCTCAGGAACCTCATTTCTGTTGTTGTGATTTTTCTTTTCTCTTTTTCTGTCATTGTCCAGGTTTGGCATTGGTAGCACAGAGTTGGTAGGAAGATTGTGTTGTAAAGTGCTTTCTTAGTAGTTATTGATACATGTTTGTTCTTTAGTATTGGTGCCATTTGTCCAATGAGTTGATTTGCCTTATTGCACCTATTTTCGATCTCGTCTTCTGATCTGCCATTTGATGATATTATACTTCCTAGGTACTTGAAGCTCTTTACTTGTTTCAAGGGATGTTCGTTTAGGTGAATTGTTGCTGTTTGTTCTTCTTTAGTTATAGTCATTACCTCTGTTTTGCTTGTGCTAATTTTCATGTTATGTTCCCTACACATTTCGTTTAGACTATTCATGTGGTCTTGTAATTCAGCTTCTGATTTTGCTATTAGTGCTTGGTCGTCCGCAAACAGGAGTTCTCTAATGGTTAGATTTGCAGATGGTTCTTCTTCTGTGTTCTCGTCATGCGGTATTCTTGCTGTCTCTGCTTGGCTGGTTTCTTTACATATGTTGTCTATATATGTTATGAACAAGAGAGGGGACAGGACACAACCTTGTCGTACTCCAGATCTTATGGTGAAGGGTTCTGAGTGTCCTCCAGTTGCTCTCACTATGCATTCACTGTTGTCGTATAAACTTCTACATAGGTTTGTTAGATGTGTACTCACTCCATATTGTTTAAGGATTTCCCACAGCTTGTTTCTATCTACCCTATCAAATGCCTTTTCTTGGTCAACAAAGGCTAAGTAGAGTGTTTCATTGAATTCAATTGATTTTTCTATAAGTTGTCTAAGAGCAAAAATGGCGTCTGTGCATCCTTTGATTTTCCTAAATCCAAGCTGCGTTTCGCTTAGCTGGGGTTCTAAAGTAGTTCGTAATCTTTTTTCAAGAATTTTGCAAAATATTTTCCCAGTATGACTCAACAGTGAAATGCCTCTGTATTGTGTGCAATCTCTTTTGCTGCCTTTGTTTTTCCAAATTGGGATAATTATGGCGTTTCCCCAGTCTCGTGGTGTCTGTTGTTCTACCCAAACATGGTTGAATAGTCTATGTAGCCAAGCTGTTCCTACTTCCCTTGCTGCTTTAATTAGTTCATTTGGTATTTCATCCTGTCCTGGTGATTTGTTCAATGGGGCTAATCTGATGGCTTCTATAATTTCTTCTTTTAGTATGTCTGGTTCTAGTTCCTCGGTGACATCTGTGTAGGTCTCTTGAATTCCTGTGACATCTGATGGGATGTTGAGAAGTTGTTCGAAATACTGCTTCCATCTTATTAGGATGTGTTTTTGTTCACTTATTGGTTCTCCATTTTCGCTGTTAATTATTTCAGTTGGGTCAAAGGGTACTCCTCTGGTTCGCATTGCACTTATCTTTTTGTAGAATCCTGTTGTCAAGAGAACAAAAATTAGGTGCTCTAACACAGAGAATGTTTATCATGCGGCGAGCAGAGTGTTAGGTTTTCATGGAATTAACAGACGTTGTAGAGAACCAACTCAGCAGTGACAAGACAATTACAAGCACCATGGGCCTGATTTTGCGAGAGGCAGTAGAGCTGGCAATTTATATAGAGTCTTGAGAGCAGTGCTACATCATAATGATGGTGATGCATGGAATATGCTTCCAAGTTCATTTGATTCTTCTGGACTATCATCGTTACTAGACGACAGGTTCGAATCCAAGTAGCTTGCATTTATTACTCATATATTGTTGTGTGTGTACTTTAATTTCGGTTTATTTCGTTTCCTCCATTCGAATGCCGGCCAATGCATGCACTCCTATTTCACGCGACAATTCACCAGTATTTGGGGGTTTGTAGCTAAAATTAAATGACAGTGCAGGAGAGCATCGCATATGATAGGGCCTACCACGACTTCTAGTCTGAGAATGGAGGCAGGCCATCACTGTGGTGATCCAGTGGCTACAGGATAAACAGTACACCCATATCGTTATTGTATCGGACTCACAGAACATGCTGAAAAATGTGAAGACATGCATTCTTCGTGCAGAATGGCATGCTTCAACAGAAAAGTCAAAGATAGGGATTGAATGTTAGATATGTTGCCCAGGACATGCTGGTGTGGTGGGAAACGAACAGACAGGCAGTATGGCTGGACCTGTACCACTCGGTGGGGTATTGGTCATGTGGCCAGGGCCCTTGTGTGTAATGTGGAAATACGGATACAACATAATTGTCTAGAGAGAATGGTGCGGAATGGAGTGACCCCAGGAACGGGTTGACACTCAAAACTCCGAGGAGAGGACAGACAGACACATTACCAAACTGCAACTGGACCATTAGTACTGGGACTCTTCGCTGGTAGTGAAGACTGGAACCGAGCACTATGAAAATGTCCAATCTGCTGTGATATGGGTGACTGACTCAAAAAAATAAACTCAGCTCAAATGATCCAAGGTTCATAGGCAACCATCTATTACTTGGAACCATTCAGGTCATGTGAATAGCATGAGCAAGTAAGTGACAGATATTGATTTGCACTGGTATAAGCAGAGGAGAGTAACAGACATTATATAACACTGGACAATACACAAATTAAAACCATAAGTTCCAACAGTGGGATACACACTCGCTTGGGTGTTGGTGAGACAATGTTGGCATTATTGAATTTCGTTCGACAGTTTTCTCATTTTTATTTCTTTTTTAGATGACTGTTTTGAAAGTGCAGATTCAGAAAATGGCGGACGGTTAGTTGCGGCATTCTGGCGGCAAACATATGCGATAATGCGTGTGCGGGCTGCCTGTGCATGTTCGATCTGCTGCCTTCTTCGACAGTGAACTGCAGAAAACAGAGCAGGGTGGCTTAATGTCGGTTCTCTAACGAGGTGGTCTTGTAGAAGCTGCTGTCTCGGTTACATCTCTTGTCTACTGGGCAATGCTTAAATACTCAGTTATTATGCCGGCTATGTGGCGACTAGCTTACGGACACAGACCACGTTCGAAACATAGCTGTGGGTGATTTGGCAGCAGACCACCTTGCGTTGGTTTTTAAAAAAAAGAAAAATAGTATGAGTGCCGGTCGTTCAGAAAGCAATGGCAAACTACTGAACTTAGACTTGCCCAGGAATCACAAACAGCCAAAATAAAATGCTGGATTTGACTGCTATGTCATGTGAAGGTTATGCAACTAACTTTTAACAGGGTGTAAGTACACAACTCCCTTTGTGAGCGAGGGAACTAGTTAGGTTTTTAGAACCACTGTAAGATTGTTGCTGTTTCTCCCCACAACCCATACCCCGTATAGCCTCATTAGAGAAGTTATAATTAAGGGCCATCTCAGAGTCAGACAGAATCAATCACATTTCGCTCATGTAAATGAAAGAGATTGTTGTCCATTGGGGAAAAAAAGGGAAAGGGGGGGGGGGGTAATGAATTAGTGTATTATAGTTTTGAAATATAATAACGAAATATCTTACCAAAATGTGAAATATAAGAATTAACCTAACATACATAATGTATTTATTTATTTGTGTAATAAATTGCATGACTAGTTTTAGATCTATTCCTCTTCTAATTCCCTCATTCCTAATTATGTTTCCAACAGTTACTCCCGAAGCATTCCTAATGCATCTCATCTTTTTTGTTATGATTTTACGATCGTTATCGATAATAAAACTCTACATTTACAACTGTCCATTCGATTTCCAACAAAAATATCTCACAACTCAATGAAAATACAACATGTGTACTCAATATCAAATCGTTTATACAAGTCAATAACGACAAAGCCACCCGAACAGACATACAGAGAATGTGTATAACAACTAAATATATTAATCAAGCATTTATTTATTAATACATGACGTTTGCCCTCACTGATGGTTTGGTCATTATTGTAATTGAAAAGCATGGGGGGATTTCTGTACCTTCACAAAAACTAATGGCTTACATTCTGCATCAGAAAATCGTTTTGGCAAATTGTGTAATAACATCAAAGCTGAGGCAAAAGTTTTGAAACCACAAACAGACACTCATCTCAACTCATCATGTTCCTCTTGTACCTTGCGGTGTCGAGGTGAAGTATAAACAACGGGAGAGTGCTCGCTTATGGGCTTCACATGTCGATTTTCCCATGGACTCTGTTATTCCCTGCGTCCATCGTTTTATGTGGTCGGTCTCTTCCTCTGCTTGCATCTGGTCTGTACATCACAGCTTGTCGTGGTATACTTTATTTTTTCCGCACATCCTTTACAGGACATCGCTGTCAACACCAGCATTTTACCTCTGTTGTTGATTTCTTGGCAAAATTACGCTCAGTAGTTTGCCATTGCTTTCTGAGCGACCGCTCACTTATCCCGTAAGTTACCAACGCGGCGAGAACAGCTACCAATTCTGGCGCGCTACGTTACCCTACGTGGATAAATGGGATTACGGAGAACGTCGTTTAATCCCTAGCCAGGGAGACAGGCCGTGGTATACTGCAACGGGCATAATTAGTACTGGGACTCTTCGCTGGCTGTTGAGGTTAAGGACGGAACGCATATGGAAATGTCCCGAGTAATGTCATGTTGGTTCTTCCCATACCTCAACTATCTTCAGATCAATTCAGTAAAACGAATCCAAAGAACAACATTGCGATGTGTATAGATGCACTCTCGATGATGGAGCAGCGATTGTGTAGTGGCTAGTCCACCGGCTTATCTACCCGGCAATCATGGGGTCAGTCCTCATTGGGTGGATTTGATGTTTTAAAATGACCTGCTCTCTTAGGTCTACCCAGTCTGGGGTGGGTACCAGCAAATTTCGTCTGAAGTAAAGACATTCTATGTGTTACGAACGACAACACCCAGGGAGTGCCGTTTACCATGTAAACACTTGGGTTTAGCACCGTTTTCCCAATGCGCCTAACTCCTGTAAAAGTAATTGTTTACTTTCTCTCGGTAATAACTGTCATCGAAACTCGTGGATAAATGATTTGGTTATCCTAGTTGAAAAGTTGACCAAATGTTTCCATAAGTGCACATCTCAATGGATACCCACCCAACAAACAGGAAAATGTGAAGCAGATCGGCATGCAACCCTGGGCATATTTCTACAATGAGATGATTTTAATACAATGTATGAACTGCAAGCACTTAAGTAAAGAATTCTTAAAGTACAGCATGGACAGAATACTTCATGGAGTGTGTGATAAACAATGCATATCAACAACTTTCAAGACAAAATACAAGTGTAAATATTAGATGTAAAAACAAAGAGAGAACCTTATTAATTATAGCTTTATCAACATGCAAGACATATTCGTCCGAACTCTATGTATGTACGTGTGGGTGTATGTGAGTAATTCGCCACCCCGTATATCGCCTTAGAAACATATTTGGAAGCAAACGGAATTGCGCTAGTTTTCATACAATGGTATGAGTGCGATGTGTTCAGAAATCAATGGCAAACTGCTGAATTTAACTTACCAAGAAATCTCAAACTGCCAAAACATGCTGGGATTGACTGCGACGTCCTATACAATATATGAATCTAACATTTGTACTTAAGGACCCGGTATGGTCGCCTAGCTACTATGTTGAGTGTTGATGTGACACTGTGAGCTGTGCATTTCATTCGGAATGATTTATTTGTTTGTATGTCATCGTTGACTGCATGATATAATGCAAATTCGGAAAATGGCGAACTGCTTGCTTAACAGCTTGCCGTTCGGCCGCTTGAAGCGATTATACGTACCGGTATGCAGGCATTTTGTGTTTTCGTCAAACAGCTCTCTTTCGACAATGCACTGCATATTCATGTGAAGGACGGTCTGTAGTCGGTCCTCTGTCCATGTGGTCTTTTCATTGTTACTGTATCTTTCACGAGATCATCTGGACAAATGATGAACGTTGCGTGTGGTTGTTTTCAGGCACAGGAACGGAGGAATTATAGGGTGATACATTATTGTGAAGTTGGAACCGTATGACTACTTCTACTACTAACACACACACGCACGCACGCACCCAAGCTCGCACGCACACACACACACTCACACGTGCACAAGAGAGATCATACTAATTATTCATGTTACCAGTTTCTGTTCCATGTGCCCAGGCCAGATCCTCTCAATAGATATGACATAATGCCAAGAGAATCGCACCCTCACATGCGAGATATGACATAATGCCAAGAGAATCACACCCTCACATGCGAGATATGACATAATGCCAAGAGAATCACACCCTCACATGCGAGATATGACATAATGCCAAGAGAATCACACCCTCACATGCGAGATATGACATAATGCCGAGAGAATCACACCCTCACATGCAAACTCTCTTTCTTTAAGTCAATCAATCTGCACATTATGCTGGCATATGGATACTTATGATAGATGTGAACGCTTTTCTGCTACAGGCATGTCCTGGCTCGTCTAGATCTACGCACCATTCAGCACTGGGCGCATTACTTTCACATTCCTGGGGGAGGTAGGGAAAGATAGCAGCGGATTTGTGAGACGATGCAATCCGCCATACATACATGAATTAAACTCGTCGTGCATGATACGGATGCACTACAGGAGAAAGTCACATGAGAGCTATGATCACAGTGGTCTACTCCCGGAGGAATTAAGTTTGGGAAATAATCTGACGATCAGAAAAATCCAATTGCACTTGCTCCCAGGAATAATGTATACAACTGCTCAATTACAACACAGCCCAATTTGACATCAAAGCATAACACTGAGGTTGTGTGCTGATACAATACACAAACAAACAACGCAATGTTGATATTGTCCAGTTCAATGTAAGATTTGTCATCCCGCGTATCTGTATATCCACCCGTACATATGTTCGGTCATATAACACTTGTCATTTCTTGTTTCAGTATTCACCTCACGACTTGGGCTCTTTTTCTTGTCCTTGCGGTAGAGCCTCTGAAGGTAAGTCTACTGCAGCTGGAAAAAAAAATGTGATACCAATGTGATCATTCAAATTACTGTATTCAGAATATCAAAGACAGTAAATGGCCCTTGTACATTACTTAAGGGAAACTGTACATGTTTTGTTAGGCCTATTATTATATTTATTTATCAGGAATCCTGACCTTATACACCCATAGTCTCATTGTTCACCCCTCCCTCTGTAACTTTGTTCTCCTGTTGTACGTTTTAAATATGTGTGCTCGCTGGTGTCATTGTCTGAGGAGCGGCTGACCGAGTGGCTAGAACACCGGAATCCTCTTCAGGATTCCCGGGTTCGAATATTCAGTAAGGTGTGGGTTTTTTTTTCTGTCCTGGGCAAAAAGAAAATTCTAAACTGCACAGTTCGCGGCGACTGCACTAGCCAGGCGGCCTTAATTCCCCAGGCTCAAATACATCCCTGCCATACACCGCAAGATTGGCAGTTTATGACAGTCATTGCCTGCATTCATAACTTATTACTTTCATTATCATGTGGCCCGCGTCTCTACACATATGTCGCTTTTGCTGTTCTGGATCAGCTCTGTTGATGCTGTTCCTCCATGCCACCGCCTGTCCATCCAGCATCATGCCTCTCGGCCTGTCTGTGTCTTCTTCCCCAAAGATCTTTCCAAATATCACGATGTTCATCATTGCGTCTCTGCTTATCGTATTATCAAAGGAAACTGTTTGTATGTTTCTTGTGAAGAAGATATTCTAAGCCAGATGTCCAGACATAAATAAACAAATGCAACAGACAAACTGTGGGGCGAACGATGACAAAAACCGGTACTGTGGTTAAGGACAAGTGAGGCACGGTGCCTCACAGTTCGCCGCCATATACCGAGTCTTGGTTTCAAAATCAACCGTCCTAAGTTTTCTAAGCAGACCGCTTAGCGTTGGTGTCGAAGGCATTACACGTCGGCAGTTCAGACAGCAACACACATTTCTAAACTAAAAACACCCATTAAATCGCCTATTGTAAGGCAATACATGCTGGAGTTGATTGCAAAGTCCTGTAAAGGACATGCAAATAATTTACTGATAACAAAACATCAGCGTAACATTAATCTGATTTCAGCTCGGGCCCGGAAGTATGCTCTAGAATTGTGGTGTCTTAGCAATACGACGGTCCCAGTCAGTTTTGTACAAACAGAAAAACTTCGTGTTAAACTTCAGATTAACGTGGGGATAAAATATGATCCACATTGGAAGAAGACATGTGACTTTGTATTTTAACAAACGTCAGAAAGAGGCAGTCTTCAATGTTTTGGTCACATAGTGAGCAGACAAAAACTGGAACATGGGACTACTGGGCAGAATTGTGGAAAGAAAGATAGATGAAGACTGTGAGAAGATTTTTCGAGAGACTTGTGTTATTGCACGGAAAGAAGTCGGCACGATAAATGATACAATGCGTTGAAGGTACACGATGTGGAGAAGCGTGGCCACCCAAGCCAGTCGGCAAGGCATTTGATGATGATGTTGTGATTTAAGTAATTCAGCCACCGTATTATTGATCTATTCACTTCATATAACACATAACTCTACAGTATGCACATGACGAGATGCAGCGAAATATGCCAGGCAATAAATGGTGCAACATATTGTGTGTGGCTTCTGTGTGTGAAGTTATCGTTTTTATGTTATGTTATGTTATCTTATGTTATGTTATGTTATGTTATGTTATACTTACACGCTGACGGGCTGTCTCTTTGGGAAGCACCTGTATAAAGAACAACATAAATTATGTTAATGCGACACACAAGGAAAGAACAGCTTCGTTGAGTGTTTCAAGCAGCTGATTGTAGTAGTAGAAATATACACTTATAATTGTGTTCAGTTACAAACGATGTCTTAGAGATACTAGAGAACTTGGTGACAACTGGTAAGACTGAGGGGAAAAGAACAAAGGAAAGACATAGGAGTAAATATCTAGATGGATTAGCTAGATGGTATAAACGAGACAAGAACACAGGGCTGATCCACGACTCTGGTGATAGTGTGAGGTGGCGATATGTGACCGCCAATGTTTATCCTCATGGCGATGATAATAATGATACTTCACAAACATGATACGTCAGATTATATCTATTATGCAAGATCCGTGGCTGTGGCTAAGGGGTAGATAATGCGGTTTCATAATCTTGGCATACTGCCTTCAAAGACATATACATGCGATATGAAAGCAGATCGTGTTGCGTTGATTTTCACAATAGGATGAGAGTTAGAGGTTTAGAAGACGACTGTGAACTCGTGATCTGCACACAGGTCTATGCTGCCGGTTTGGGAGGACTGATAAAACGATAGGATAAGTGCATCAATGTTGGTGGAAATTATGTTGAGAAATACAGGGGCAATGCATCTATAAAAATAAACTGGTTTCAAGTTTTTATCATAGTTAGTTATTTTTCTACACCCATTTGTGACTTACTTATAAACTTACCTTAGTAACACAGACTTTAGACAGCAGGTCTGAGGTACTTATTTCTCACCGAACGACCTGAATGGAAGAAATGTTGCTATATGTATTCGTGAGTTGCCAGGTCTCCGTGGCAAAGAACTTACGGACGCTATTCGTAAGCCCGCTTACCCGCGTTCAAAACACAGCTACGATCGATTTGGCAACAGACCGCTGCGCTGGTTTTAACGAGTTGGTATGGGAGCCGGTCGTTCAGAAAGCAATGGCAAACTACTGAACGTAAACATGCCACGACATCAACAACAGCAGTAAAATACAGGCGTTGACAGCCATGTCCTGTAAACTGGATACGAAAATAAATTTATGAGTTATGGGACTTTAACCAGAAAATAAACAACATAGGAATATTACAACAATTTATGTTCTTAGTGAATTTAAACCTTTGTCACAATGTTCCTTCTCATTACATGTCCACCAAATGCGGGTTGTCTCTTCTTTATAGTTGAATATATTCTTCTAATTGTATTATCCTCTTCTAGGCAATCATTGTTTACTCTGGCAGTCCAAGGAATTCCCAGCATTCGTCTCAGGAACCACATCTCTGTTGCTTTTAATTTCTTCCTAATTTCTTCATGCACGTCCTATGATTCACTGCGACTCAGTAGATTCATTCCAAGACACTATTTAATTAATTCAGTTTTAGTGACTTATTAAATAATATGCTTTTCATATTCTGACATGCAGCTTCTACCATGCCCTGGTGTTCTCTGAATCTTTGTCAGTCTGCTTTCATCTGATGCTATAATTGCTCACTGTCAGGTCTTAGTAAGAAATGACAGTAGACGGTACTACCTGATTTCTGTTAGCACCGAATGTTGGGCGGCGGTCACCGAACCCGACAACCCACATTGTTCCAACGGCTTCGGGCGAAGGACCGCAATTAGGAGGGTAGAGGCCATATCCTAGTGCGAGGAAATGCAACATAAAGACTAAATGTCGTGGCAGACCTGGCTCTAAACCTTGGTTGGCAACAGGTCTAGGATCGACCCTCCAACAGGCGGACAGTTAGAACATTGCTATGCCGATCCAGCAACTTTTTCAGCCGGCCTTGTTCCAGATGTATTGGCGTAACCATTCATTTGAAGTAAAGTAAGTAGACCAACAGGGAGATCATGATGAATGGGCAACTCATGGTCTCTACAATTCAAACCCAGGCTTTGCGCTAACAATCGTCTGTCAAGTTCGCCAGGTGTCAGTCACTCATAACTGCTCGTGGGTAAAGGCTATGTGCCTTTTGTTGTTATATCACAATTTGGTGCCATCCTGTTCCACTTCTAATAGTGATAATTCATGTTCATCAGTTGACACCAGTAAGGGTACTCTTAACGTAATTGAAACATTACAAGAAAACACACGAACGATATTAATCTGTCGTACTTACTTTCTGAAGAATGACCTGTGCAGGAAGAAACAATATACAAGTTTACTGCAATGGGTCGTTAATGCTGTAAGATACGTTTGACAACGGGTATTAATAATGTAAGAGCTGTGGGTCACAATGACAACTGCTCGTGGTACAACGAATTCGCTGTGGTTAACAGCACTTGAAGATGTCAGCAGTAACGCTTTGACATTGGAAGTGTCTTGGCCTCAAATATGGATTTACACGGTGTGTCCTCACGTTTCATTAGTATACTATAACAATCTAGGATACACCAGAGACATCCCAGTAGTGTATATGCGTTACATCTTTTGTTTGCCGACTGTTGCTGGTAGGCTGAAGTTGATGCAGGCGAAGGCATACCTCAAAGTAGCTGCAGACACAGATCACCCGTTGCATGAGGCGCTGGACGCAGTTAAGGGTCAGTGACTGATAAGAGGGAAATCATGGATGGCTCAGGCGGAGGATACGATCAGACATGTGTGCATCTTGGAGAACATTAGGCGAGGAGAGAAGTGGGTCAGAGTGCCAGCGGAGCAGTCAGACTTGTGCAGAGTTATAATCACATTGAGCCGGGAGTGCTGGGAGTGGCCAACAGGGGCAACGGAAGTCGAAATCCAGCAACTAATTCAGGATAATCACGCTCGGGTGATGCGATTATCTACACAGATGATTCGGTGTCGATAGGTAGGAGAAGTGCCTGGGGGTTCATAGCAAAAGCTAATGGAGCACGTTTGGTGCAGAAGAGCCTGGCATATGATACCAGAACATCTAGCTTAAGAATGGAGGTAGAGGCGGTCACTGCAGCTTTCCGCTGGATCGAGAATACGAATACACACAAACATCGTGATTATAACTGACTCAGAAAGCATGCTGAGGAAGGTGAGAATAGGCATGCTTCGTTCATACTTATGTACGGAGATGGCAAGCATCGCTTGGGTCTTTTCTCCGGGGCATGCTGGTGTGCTGGGGAATGAACAGGCGGACAGATTGGCTTACTCTGCAACCCTTGGTGGAGTATTGATGCATGACAATGCAGACGTGGTTGCAGCCTTGTGGGAGCACGTGTACACCTCGGAGGAGCAAATGGATCATCATAGTCTGGCAAGAATGAGGCAGCAAGGAGTGACGAGGGGATCTGGCCAATGCTCGACGCTCAGAAGAAAGGCGAGACGGACATATAATCAGATTGCTACTGGTACTATTGATGATGGAACTCTTCGCTGGCTGCTGAGGATGGGGACGGAGCGCCTATGGGAATGCTCCGAATGCTGTGACGTCGGTTTCTAGATCAATCAATCTATCATTCAATCATCATAACATGGTGTTGAGTGACCTCAGTCACGAGTGACTGGTTGACTAGATATTATATTTAACTCTCTCACATCGTCCATCATGCCATCATGAGTAACACGACTACATCGATAAGTATTACAACCGAACACCGATGCTGTTGTGAATAGTATTTTATCACACTACATGTTATATATTTCACACGATCACAACATCCTGCTATCACTCATAACCCATATGTGGAGAGAATGAGATTGCGGGGGATCGGTAGGGGTTCTTGAAGAATCTCAAAACTGAGAGGGAAGACTAGGAGAACTTTAAATCAGATATCGGTGGGAACGATTAGTAGTATGACTCTTCGCTGGCTGTTGAATGAGGGGACGGAGCAGATATGGGAATGCCCTACGTCCAGTGATGTCGGTTCATATCTCAACTCATAAAACGCCTAACATGTATACAAAAAATATATGTATAGATGGCGGCAATCTCAAGGTTTCCATTGCCACAACAAATCTGACCCTGTCCAACCTCGACCACTGTCTGCACTCCAACTGCCGAGCTTAGGAGAGACCTTTCTCTCGTGTCCATCGTCAAAGCGTGCCTATCACCGTCAGGTCGTGTATACGCTTCAATGTGATAGGCGCTTACATTTTGTCTTGTGACAGTGCTAATTTATTAAATATTAATAAGACATTAAAATACACAAGAACTTGTCTTGCGAAGAAAAAGACAATTAGCAATATCTGACGCATCAACCGAATAATGTTTCATCAACATCATCATCATCACGTGCCTATTCAGCTTGCATAGACTTTCATATCTCACTGGTGTTCTGGATCAACTTTGCAGATGATATTCCTCCATGCCACCATCTCAGTCCATCCAACATCATTTCTCTTCGTCTGCCTCTGCCGCTTCTCCCAATGATCTAGCCCAGTGGTGTCAAACTTAATCGCTCAGCGGCCCAAAACTCAAATCAAAGGTAAGGTTGCGGGCCGGACAGGATAAACATTCAATAAGCCGAAAATTAAATTTTATTTAAACATTAATATAAATTAAAAAAGAAAAAAATTTTTAATAATAAAACATCATTGGTATACACATTTCACTCTTATGTCAATTTGTTGGGGCACGATGTTTGGCATCTTTTCCTGGCTACAAGTTCGTTATGTTGGGAGTAATGTTCTGTGTCATTGAGATTCTCATGATGGACTGCAAGTGTTCATCAGTAAGACTACTCCTGTGTGATGTTTTGTTAATATTCATCACAGAAAACAGCTGCTCTCACAGATATGTGCTACCAATCACGCTCAAGGTTGGAGCCGCATGTAGACAAGCCGGGGCATTTCTTCAGGAATGAAAGGAGCAAACTGTGCAGGCCCCACAGTGTCGTACTTTGCCTTTAGTGTCCCATTACACTGCAGCTCTATTAACTCCATCTACAAATTTACAGGTGCAGTTTCCCCATCTATGGCAAATGGATTACGAAACAGCTCGAAATTACTTTCCATATATTCAGCCTCATAGCGGCTTTGAAAGCTCTGTTTTCAGAGTCAACATTTCTCTTGGCCATTTTAAAGGCTAGCTTTGATTTTAAATGTGCATCTACCGACAGACGCTTGATTGATATCAGGTTAGCCGTAGCTGGAAAAAGTGATGTAATATCCAAGCACAACTTTCATTTTTATGCGCCCATCAGAAACGAGCACATAAACGTTGCAAGGTAACTGTAACGACAAACACTAACTCACTACACATCTTTTATTTTCGCTTATTCTGATCGTCGCGAGAACGCTCTCAGGTAGCCTATCATTCGGAAGGCTGCTAATTAGGGAATTTGATTTGCACTTTATATCGTGACCGTACCCCCCAAAAAAAAATTGCCAACAATTCTCTCTTGTGCCAAATATATTTGTACGTCGTTTGAGAACTCTCGGGCCTGATATGATTGTACGGCGGGCCTGATGTGGCCCGTGGGCTTTGAGTTTGACACATATGATCTAGCCGGTGGTCGTGATGTCTTTAAACGGCTATTAGAATTGAAATCGCTTTGTGATGATTTCGGTGATATGAGGCGTCGGCTATCCAGAAAGCAATGGCACATTAGTTAACGTGACATTGCTTAATAAATCACACACAATGCTAAGGTCGATGGTAATGTTCTGTGGAAGGACATACAACTAACATTCATCATCATCTTCTTTTACTGTTTCCGCCAAGCGGCGTGGGGAGGAATAGTTGACGTTCCAGCGCCCGATTGGTGGCACTGGGTACTGTACTAGTTAACATTAAGGTAGATTATTGAACATGTATCGTCTACCGACTATGGACACTGCTAATTGATATTCATGTTAAGTGCAGATAATATATAGAATGTTGCAATCAAGTCTATTGACCCTTTATGATTTACTAGATGACTTTGCGTTTAGTAGTCTGCCCTCGCTTTGGTAACAACAGACAACTGATGCGATCGAAAGCAAACCAAAACGATCTGCTTCCAAATCCACATCGACAAATTTCTAAGCTTCGATTCGATGTGTCGGGGAATTGAAACCTGTGCGTCTCATTATTCCCAAAGCGACAGGCGGCGGTTCATTATTCTCAAAGTTATAGGCGCCGGTGCTAATTCATGTAGAATAGTTGACACGAAAATTGATACGCTCGACGCATTAAACAACAAACTATGTTATGATTATAGTCGTGTTGTACTTACTTTCTTCAGGGTTATCTGTGGGAGAAGAAACAATTTACATTCATGAACGAACTATCACATGTTGACGAAAAATAAATAACATGAGAAAGTAGTTTGACAAGATGGGCATCACGGGAGACAAAAGACAATAGTTGATTTAATGTTTCTGTTAACACTTGACTTTGCTTATTTCAGTTGAATATTTGACTAGTGTTGTACGAACATTTTTGACTTTAATTTAAAATAAAGCAACCCCCTTATTGAATATAACTTCAGCTTCCGGTTTCCAACATGACGGATAGGCATTGAACCGTTAAGGCCTCTGGAGTGTTTATTTTTGTGGCTACGGTTTGCATTCACATTTTCCTCTTGTTGGACTGGTAGTACATGATTCCGTCTCACTGCAACTGAGTGAGTGCGTGGCGCGACACTGTGAACTGTGAAATTCGTGTAGAATGCGTTTACATCTACCTGCTTTTGATTGAACAGTGAACTGTATTTTCGGATGTTGCTGAATTTACTGGCACAGGAACGGAGCATAATGGGAACGACCCGTTGCCACGAAGTTGGAACCGCGACTAACAAACTAACTAACTAACTAACCTCAGTAGCCAAGACTATAGGGGGATGAGTGGTCTCGAAGTATGGTGACGCCTCGAGTGCTGCAGGTCACAGGTTCAAGCCCCGGTGAGGGCCGGGATATTTTCACGTGGACTTCTGGTAACCACATATTCCCTGGTCTCTGTGTAGCGAGATCGGACGCCCGTGTGTATTGTTGCGCACGTAAACCAACCCTTGGCAGTTGGAAATCGAAAAAGAGTAGCCTAACAGCGCTGCCCGGGCAAACTTTCGAGTTAAAAATATACCCAAAGTATTTCAGGATCTTCGCCGGTGCTACGGAGTTCGTGCACTGAGCTGAGTTTCTCCAGACTCAGGTTTGAGCTAGGAGAAGAACGGAGCACTATGGGTTACACCCGTGTGCCGTGATGTTGATCCATCGACTGAACTAAACTAAACCAAACTAAACTAAACTAAACTAAAGACTTCATAATGACTCTGCAATTACAGAGGGGGTAACAAATACTCCAAATACGAACAGTAACAGTAAATAAATGTGTAATGTTTTTCAGCCAAACTATGCTATGCTTGTTGAATTCACGTTACGTGGTATATAAACTCTGCAGTATTCACCTGACGAGATGCAGGAACATATCTCAGGTAATACATCCTACAATATCGTGTTTGTGGAGTCTGGGTTTAAAGACTGTTTTTACAAATAAATGTTTGCACATCTTTTACATGCATATCAACATGGCCGAATGAGTAAAAATGTGTGTTCTTAAACATCCGGTGTGCTGATGCCGAGGTTAGTGGTTCAACCCCTACACGGGACAATTGGACTAAACTGTTGACCTGTCGTCCTTGACTTGAGGCAGTAAATTACAAGTACCTTTGAAGTCGGAGTGGGTTGGCGAGGGACATTGTTAGTAGGGAAAGCTAATCCACACGCAAAATTTCAGTCCATCACTGCTATAAAATAGTGTGTATGGACTACGCTTGAGTTCAAAGAGAGCGAGCCCCCCAAAAGAATATCTTTTACATTACGTCACAGTCAAACTCAACATTTTTTTTGACTGTGATTTCCTAGCAAGTCTTACGTTCAATACTTGGCCATTGCCTTCTGAACTACAGGCGCTTATACTATTTTACCGAAAACTAACACAAGGCGATCGGCTGCCAAATCACCCGCATCTGTGCTCGGACGCGGTATTCAGTATTACGAATTGCATCCGAAACCCCTTCGGAGCAGCGCCGTTAACTAACATAGAATAGTTGCGTAAGGCTCGTTAATTCAGGAAGATTATTTTGAACACTTGTCCTGCATCAATTTGAAATGTTGCTTATTCCTGCACAATGTTTGTGTAAGTAATTAACATATATATGTACACGCCTTGGACTTAGTGGCCTTTGTTATACACCAATCGCTACTTTATTTAAAATCAAAAATACTGAATTATTGGAAAGATCAGGATGTGTGACGGTTTGTTCCATGCTCGGTCTTCGTAGACTTAGATGAATAGGACACGTTAGGAGGATGGATGATGGTAGAATACTAAAGGACATCTTTTTGGTGAATCACAGATGGGTAAGAGATCTTAGGGTCGGCCTCTACTGCGATACAAAGATGTGTGTTAGCGGGACATGATTGATACAGGCATTGATAATGCACAATGGGATCAAGTTGCCGCCGAACGTGTTGCATGGAGGACAAATATCAGAACTGGGATAAAGCAAAGGAGAACATGATTGCAGATAGGTCAAACACTGAGCGCGTGAGACGTATTATGGTGCGTGGTGGTCACAATGACCATGCGTTCACATGCATCAACTGTGGACGAAACTTTATAGCGCGAATTGGTCTGATCAGTCACATTCGCTATCGTAATGGGTTGTAGATTTTATTCCTTTTTGAAGCACTATGTAACAAACTATCGTTTGTCAAGACGGCAAGGTGCCAATGATGCTAGATGATTTCGCCAGTATTACATCGAACGCCTTTCTTTCCTAAGTCATGTCTTGGTACTCATGTTGAGCCAGGTCCACCTGAGAGACTGACTGGATTTTAAAAATGCTTCCCCCTGAAGATTTGAAAACATGATCACCGGGCCGGAACTCTAGCATCTAGCCACTGGGCACCTGGGATCTCAGGTAGTACATCCAACATAAGTGCAATGGTACGCGTGACGTAATGGAAAACACACATAAGATACATGGAGGTTGCATTTGTGTGGTACTCACTTTGTTCAGAGCCACCTGAATGGGGAGAAAGTATATACATTCATTAGTGATTTATTACACGTCCATGTGAAGTGAACAATCTTACAAAATGATTTGTACCGACCGGTGTCTTCTTTTTGTGCTTTTTCTTCTTGTTCTTGTTCTTGTTCTTGTTCTTCTTCTTCTTCTTCTTCTTCTTCTTCTTCTTCTTCTTCTTCTTCTTCTTCTTCTTCTTCTTCTTCTTCTTCTTCTTCTTCTTCTTCTTCTTCTTCTTCTTCTTCTTCTTCTTTTTCTTCTCCCTTCCTTCTTCTTCTTCTTCTTCTTCTTCTTCTTCTTCTTCTTCTTCTTCTTCTTCTTCTTCTTCTTCTTCTTCTTCTTCTTCTTCTTCTTCTTCTTCTTTTTCTTCTTCTTCTCTCTTCATGTCTGTGGCTCAGTACACTAACTTCGAAGTGTATTTCTTCGGATTTGCTTTCCGCAGCCTTTTACTGTCCCAGTGTACCTTCAAGGCAGCAGGTTTGTGTATCGTTATGACTGGTTCCTGTCGCTTGACATGTCGAGACACATGAGACCCTACCAGTAGCTGTGCTACCGTCGGCAGAGTCCTTGGGATCATTGGAACACTCAAACCCTTTTAAGACAATAATGTGTTTACATAACAGTAATTGACGCTGTTCATGTGTTGACTTTCTGTTTCTATATTCATATATAATGTATATTCTCTGTATGCTATGACACTGAATATTAATGGCATTTGCCCATCAAAAATGATGATGACCACTGAATTCATCCAGTGGGCTTGAAAGTTGGAGCCATGAGTTCTAAGATAGGCATATGTTGGTTCGTAATGTTCTTTGACAATGTGTACAAAGGATACTTGACGTTCCAGGAGGAGGATCTCCTGCAGTAGATTTTTGTGTGTGTTTTGTCCAGTCTTTCATTCGGAGCTCTTGCAGTCCTGTTTGCTTTCCAAGTGACTACACCCTTACGTAATTATGTATGCCATGAATTTCCGTCTTTGGCAGCAGTCGCCCAAGTGTCGTGATGAATTCCAAAAGCTTTTAGTGATATCTTCTGTGAGTCTTTGAAATTTCCCATGGCTGCCTCTTGGGAGTTTATTGGTATAAAATAACTGACACACGTTTCGTATTAATATTTGACACTGTTTATTCATATATAATACTTGCCACTGTATTTCCATACAGCATATGTGATGCTGTTTATTTAACTTGATCATTTGACAATTATCTCGTGTTTACGTTCGCCGTAGTTTATTCAAGGATTATTATACAAGATTAATTGAATACTATTGCTAAGACTGTGAGAAAATGCACAACTATAGAACACAATCGAACAAGCAGGTGACCTTGGTTGGGTCTCTATATGGGGGAGAGGAGTTTATCGCTAAAATGCCGAAAGACGAGATTCATAACATGTGAATAAGTTGTTATATAAGCAAGACACACACACATATAAAGATATTGGGGTCAAGACCTGAAGTCAGTTCTGTGAGTAAGGTGTTATAAACAAGACTATATATATATATATATATATATATATATATATATATATATATATATATATATATATATATATATATATATATATATATATATATATATATATATATATATATAGAACAATTAGTATAATGAGCCACATCACAAAGATTTTGCTACAAATTATCATGCATAGAGTGAGGAAGAAATTACAACCTGAAATAGGGGAAGAACAATGTGGGTTTGTAGAAGGAGGGGGTACAGTAAATGTTGTGTATATGCTGCGAATAGTTATTAAACGTGCTATAGAAGTAAACAAGGATACAAATCTTTGCTTTACTGATATCACATGACGTTCTTGATGATAATATCACGAAGTTCTTACGATGATATGTTCGTGATATGGTCGTGGATGGTCGTTGTCTAGGTAACGATACTCCTGGCGTGTCAGTTGAGCTATCTAAATGTCTTACAATATAACTCACCCCTGCAGTGCCCGTTCACCAGTCATGAAACAAGATTGAGTTGGCGCACATAATCCTTTATTACAGAAAGAACACGGACAAAACGGAACATGTTTATAAATCCAGAACACAATTTAATCCACCGAAGAAATATATATTCCCCACAACTCTACACGCACACATCAATGCCTTCTCACGGCCTGCTGAATCTCAAATTCATAGACATGTAGTCCAGCTACTATCCACGGCTGGATCTCACACAATACGACCCACCCACTGGGTTGGAGCCTCTGCTCACTATGTAACCCACTCTGGGTTTTAGGATTGCCTTCACAGCTCGGAGAATCACACAACACAGTTCACCGTCGACTACCGGACTACCGACTCGTTCGGTGTCTACAACTCCACTACCCCGTCAATCTTTGTCTCTGTCTCTTTAAACCATTCTATGCCCTCACAATGCCTCCAACACAACACACACAAACGCTATCTCATCGCTCCATGTCTGTCCCTTCTTGCAGCCCCTCTGCCTTACACCCTTCCCCGTTTATCTCCTTATATTTTATTTCCGGTGAATGCCCTTTCACCTCGTGAACTGTTTATATTGTACGGCCAATCACCTTAATGCCAATGAACACAGGCATGTGTCAACTGACTACACAAAAGTTTTTGATAGAGTTAGACATGTCAACATGGTGGATATGCTTGCAGATCTACAAATTGATGGGGAAGACACATTGGCACCTTTCCGTCTTGACAGACGATAGTTTGGTACATTGAGCTTCAAAAACTACGACCCATGGCGGTGGCGAGTGTGGCTGGTAAGGCCAATTCTTGCTGAAAATGTTTGCCCACAGTAGATGCATGTGAAAACATGGTCATTCCCACCATTGTGCACCATCTTACGTCTCACACGCTCTGTGTGTGCTTTATCTGCAATCATTTTCTCTTTTGTCTTTATTCCATTTCTGATGTTTGCCCTCCATGCAACACGTTCAGCGGCGACTTGCTCCCAATGTGCATTATCTATGCCTGTATCAATCATGTCCCGCTTACACACATCTTTGTATCGTAGTAGAGGCCGATCCTGAGATCTCCTACCCATCTGTAATTCACCAAAAAAGATGTCCTTTGGTATTCTACCATCATCCATCCTCCTAAGATGTCCTATCCATCTAAGTCTACGAAGACTGAGCATGGAATACACCGCCACACAACCTGATCTTTCCAATACTTCAGTATTTGTGATTTTTTCTTGCCACTTAATACCAAGTATTCTTCGCAGACACCGCATATGAAAGCTGTTTAAACGTTTCTCTTGGCGTGAGTAAGTTGTCCAGGTTTCACTGCCATAAAGAAGAGTACTAAGGACACAGGCTTGGTAGACGAGGACTTTTGTTTTGGCAGTAAGCTTCCTGTTCTCCCAGACTCTTTTTGCTAACATGTTCATTGTTGTTGCTGCCTTGCCAATCCTGATGTTGATTTCCTGATCGAGGGATAATTTGCTATTTACCTCTGATCCTAGATATGTAAAATTGTCTACTATCTCCAGTTCGGCGTCGTCAATAAAGATTGATGGTACACCATGTGCACCTTGTGACATAATCTGTGTCTTCTTTTTGTTAATTGTTAAACCAAATTCAGAACAAGCATTGGAGAATGCAGATAGTAGATGTTGTAATTCTTCCTCAGAGTGGGTCGTAATCGCAGCATCATCCGCGAAAAGCAACTCTCTGATTAGTACCCTCCTAATTTTGGTCTTGGCCTTCAATCTCTGAGCATTATAGAGGCCACCATATGAGCGTGAGTGAATGTATATACCGTCATCCTGATCACGAAAGGCATATTTCAGTAGAAGTGAAAAGTATATCCCAAAGAGGGTGGGGGATAGTACACAACCTTGCTTAACCCCACTCTTGATTTCAAACTCTTCTGAGGTTGAGCCATCATACTTGATTGTACCCTTCATGCCTGTGTGGAACGATTCCACAATGGACAGAAGAGTTGGTGGGCAGCCAATCTTCTTTAGTGCTTTGAACAGACCCTCACGACTGACCAAATCGAATGCTTTTGTGAGGTCGATGAAGGCAATAAACAGTGACTGATTTTGTTCCCGGCATTGTTCTTGCATCTGTCGCAATGAGAATATCATATCAATGGTAGACCGGTTCTGACGGAAGCCGCACTGTGATTCGGGGTAGATTTGATCTCCCAGGACTTGAAGTCTGCGCAGGACAATTCTGGCAAATACTTTCCCAACAATACACAGAAGTGAGATACCCCTATAGTTGTTACAGTCGCTCCGATCGCCCTTGTTCATGTACAGCGTTATGATGTTTGAATCTTTGAAATCCTGTGGGACTTGTCCTTCTCGCCAGCATAGCTCTATTAGCTGGTGGATCTGTAGAGCGAGTGTGTCTTGACCACTCCTGATTACCTCTATTGGAATCCCATCATTATCTGGAGCCTTGCCAGATGCAAGCTCATTTATAGCACACTTAACTTCTGTTATAGTGGGAAGTGTGTCCAGGTGGTCAAGACTTGGCAGGGCCTCTATGGCATTGAGGGCATCATCCGCTAGCTTGGTCTCACTTGAGTAAAGCTCTAAATAGTGCTCTACCCATCTGTCCATCTGCTGTTTCTTATCAGTGATGATTTCTCCAGTCAAGGTTTTCAGCGGTGCACTTCATTTTATCATTGAATCACAGGCTTTCTTTATCCCTTCATACATGCGTCTGATGTTTCCCTTGTCACTTTTGAATGGACTCACATAACTTGATCCAATAGTCATTCGCACACTGCCTGGCAGCCTTTTGCACATCCTTCCTAGCTTGCCTTAGCTCACTCAGAGTGTTACTCTTTGGTCTTTCGTAAGAGAGCTTTCTTCTTCGTATCAATGAAGTGCTGCAGAGTCTCGCTGTTTGCCGCAAACCAGTCCTGCCTCTTATGATCCACAGTGCCGTAAACCCCTACTGCTGTTTTATAAATAGTTTCCTTAAGTTTACTCCATTTATCATTTACTATACAATTTTCTGATGTGTCATTGAAAGCGTCTTCAAGTTGCTATTGAAATTCAAAGCACTTTCCAGGATCGTGAGTGTTAATAATATTAATCCTGGGGCTAGACTTGTGTTTAGCTGTGCAGATTCTCTTTGGTCTCAGTCTAACCCTTGCAACAACCAAAGAATGATCTGTATCACAGTCAGCACTGTGGTAACTTCGAGTTAAAGATGTATGGTTCAGATGTTGTCTCCGTGTGATAATGAAGTCCAGCTGATGCCAATGGCCGGATCTTGGACGCAGTTTCTTGGATGAGGAAGTAGACTTATAAAAACATATATTGGAAACAACAAACGGCCATAAGGATTGATAGTGTAGTGGGACAATATCAGCCTATTAAGAGAGGTGTTAGGCAGGGATGTGTAATATCTCCATATCTTTTTTTCCCTGTACAGTGAAAATATTTTCAGAAATGTAGACGATATAAATGGAATCAGCATTGGAGGACGGAACATCAATAACATTAGATATGCAGATGATACAGTATTGACTGCAGACAATGCGCAGGGTCTGCAACAATTAGTAGACGCAGTTGTTGTATACATTGAGCAGCTTGCGTTTGAATTAAATTGTAAAAAGACACAGGTTATGGTCGTCACTATGAAGAACGAAGTGCCACTATGTAATATACAAGTAAATGGGAATATTCTTCAACAAGTGAATCGGTACAATTATCTCGGAACAGTCATAACATCTGATGGGGAGATGCCTTGAAGAAATTAGAACAAGAATAGCCATGGCGAAAGTAGCCTTTAGCGATATGAAACACATTCTGACCTATAAAAAGATGTCAATTGAAACGAGAAAAAAAGTGTTGAGGGGATACATAGAGCCTGTTCTTTGTATGGATGTCAAACTTGGACAATGAGCAGTCAAGCTGAAAAACATCTAATGGCTGCAGAAATGTGGTTTCTGAGGAAAATGCAAAGAATACCATGGACAGACAGAACAAACAATGACCAAGTACTACAGGAGACAAATGAAACTCGTAAATTGATCAGAGAAGTTAGAAGTAGACAGTCAAAACTTTTTGGACATGTTATGAGAAGAAATGGATTTGAGAACTTAGTGACAACTGGCAAGATTGAAGGGAACAGACCACGAGGAAGAACGAGAGGAAAATATCTGGATGGCTTAGCCACATGGCATGGACGAGACAGGAACACTGAGCTGATCCACGACTCTGGTGATCGAGTGAAATGGCGAGTCATGACCGCCCACACTTTCCGGCGTGGCACATGATATATATATATATATATATATATATATATATATATATATATATATATATATATATATATATATATATATATATATATCTTATATATAAATTAGGATGTGCGTCCGTATTTATGTATCTCTGTATGTATGTATGTCCTTTATTTGTTCGCGAACGGCCCATCCGATTGAGATGAAATTTTCTACACGCCTTCCTTTCATTCCAGAGCTGTCAACTGTGATATTTTGTTAGTGTGAAATCGCCTGCTTACTCAGTATTATTTCATTTGTCATTTTTCATCATAATTTCATATATCTCAGGGGACCTAACTCTGTAAAAGTTATTTCAAGGGGCATAACTTTTCTGTATAACTTATAGTCATATTGTGGCATCGTTTTCAAAGATTTATAAACTCTTTGTCCATAGTTATTTACCGGCATATGAGTTATAATAAATAATGATACAATCTGTAAGGCATTTTCAAAGTTTTCATAAAAATGATGCACAATGCATAACATTGTAACTCATCTTTTTTTGCTTAAGAAGTTACTGTAGTCATGCAGGTGATTAGAAAGAGTTTTCATTAAAAATAATGGATGGTGTGTGGAAGAACGTTCTTTTAAGTTACTTTTTTTGTTGTATGAATTTAATGAAGCCGGACAGGGTCAGGCAGACAGATAGACAGACCGATAGACAGTCGGGAACAGGAACTTATATGACTACTTATATAAATTAAATGAGATGCTTCACACCAGGAGCTGGGCGATGCCGGGCGGGTCAGACAGACAGACAGACAGACAGACAGATAGTCGGTAACGGGAACGGGAACTTATATGACTACTTATATGAATTAAATGAGATGCTTCCCACCAGGGACTGGGCGAAGCCGGGCAGGGTCAGCTAGTATATATATATATATATATATATATATATATATATATATATATATATATATGCGATTCGTATGTGTATGTGCGAGAGAGTTTGTGTGTGTTCAGCCTTAGTGTATTTGTTTCATGTAGAACAGTCAGGCCTGCTTCGTGGCTTAGAGGTTATGACTTTTCTCCGTAACGTGATGACGGTGAGAATCAGCAGTGGTTCGAATCGCATCGGTAACATACAGGGTATGTGAGCCGGCCGCTCAGAAAGCAATGGCAAACTACTGAGCGTAATCTTGCCAAGAAAACAACATACAGCTGAAATATGCTGGTGTTGACAGCGATGTCCTGTAAAGGATATGCAAAAGAAAAGAAAAAAAAGAACAGTCGGCGTTAGTTTGTGATCCCATGTGATATTCCTTTCTGCTGTTCCATCTATCTATCCCCCGTGTCTGCATTATGTGTGCATGCATCAGTCTCGCACAGACTTAAGTTAGCTATCTGCATATCCTTTACATGACACCGCAGTCATCCTCATCATTGTTGGCAGTCTGTAATTTCTTGGCATGTCTATGTTCAGTACATAATTAAGTAAAGGCCAATTTATTCACTTGAAAGTCTATCGGGTAGATGGTGCCAGACCCATGTTTTCATAGACCAGTCGACACTCAGTGGGTGCTGTAGTCAGTTTTAGGTCGGTCGCCTTTATTTCTCGAGATTCTCGCACATAACAAAACAACATCTATGTCGTAAGATGATGTTAAAATAAACTATTAGTCTGTTAGACTATGTATTACAACACTAATTCCGTCGATGCTGAACACATTCCTGGCTTACGAGGGAGAGGTCTCTCCCTCACTATAGCAGAGGAAGAACCCCGGCGTCAACCGCACCCATGCCATTACCAGCATAGCTCTGAACCATCGCAATAATCATCATGTGCCATGCCGATAAGTGTGTGCGGTCATGAATCGCCATCTCACACGATCACTAGAGTCGTGGATCACATGTGTTTTTGTCTCGATAATGCTACTTAGCCAAGCTATAAAGATATTTACCCTTCTGCCTTCCCCTTGTTCTTTTCCCCTCAATCTTGCCTATTGTTACCAAGTTCTCCAATATATTTCTTCTTATAACGCGACCAACAAGTCTTGACTGTCTACATCTAATTTATCAAATCGTTTTACTGATTTCATTTGCTTCTTGTCGTACGTGCTCTTTGATTTTTCTGTCTGTTCATTGTAATCTTTGCATTTTCCTCAAAACACCACATTTCCACTGCCATCAGCTGTTTGTCAGCTTGTCTGCTCATTGTCAACGTCTGGCATTCACACAAAAGTATAGGTTCTATGTAACACGTCGACACTTGTTCTTGTTGCAACTGACATCGTTTTAGAGACTGTACTGACCGGACGCGGTTCGTGATGCCGCATACCAGCGTTCGAAACACGCGATTTGGAAGCAGGCCACGTTGCGTTGGTTTTTTACGAAATGGTATGGGTGCCGGTAAACTTGCCAAGAGATCACAATAGTAAAACAATATGCTGGTGTTGACTGCCACGTCCTGTAAAGGATATGGAACTATCTTAACTAACTATATAATAACAAATGCAGTTAATGCCATATACCCAGAACACTTCACGGCGCAGGGGAAGAGTTCCTCCTTGACTAAACTTACCTTGTTCTGGATTTTCTGATATCATTTTTGGAATATCTGTTGACTCTTTCACTCTGCGTAAAAAATACACAGCCATCAACCCAGCAGCCACAACTACCAGTAGCAGTAGTAGCGCAGCGATTGCTCCAATATTTGTGCCAGTGAGCATGGGCGATGATCCTGCTGATGACATATATAAGCAACACGATATAGTTCGAGGGTAGATCTGAAAATTATACACCACAATTATTATCTTCTTAACCGCTAATAACATACAAATAGACTTTAGTCACAATGTCCATGCGCATTTACAGCAAATATTTACATTTCTCAGCATAATCCCCACCAGCCTTAACGGCTTTATGCCATCTTAAAACAAGACCATGTACCACAGATCTGTACCACAGTCCTGTTCTCGTATCAATTTTTTTTTCACTGCATTAATCACCCCCCTGTCGTCTTCAAATTTTGTCCCACGGATTGCATTCTTAAGGGACCGAAAAGATGGAAATCAAACCGTGCCAGGTCTGGACTGTAAGGTGGATGGGGCAGTACATTGCACCACATTTTGTTTATTGCCTCCCTTGTTTGCAATCCACTGCTTGTAACGTACGCCATTAATATCTGTCATTTCAACGGTTTTGTGTCGCGGTTAGAATTGGTTTACAGAGGTGTAATTTGGTATACACCTTTAATCTATATATATAAAACAAAGTGTATGTATGTAAATATGTATGTAAATATGTATGTCCTTTATTTTTTCGCTAACGGCCCATCCGATTGAGATGAAATTTTCTACACGTCTTCCTTTCATTCCAGAGCTGCCAACTGTGATATTTTTTTTAGTGTGAAATCGCCTGCTTACTCAGTATTATTTCATTTTTAATTTTTTATTAAAATTTATATATAGCTAAGGGACTTAACTCTAGAAAAAGTTATTTCAAGGGGCATAACTTTTAATAACATTGTTGTATAACTTATAGTCATATTGTTGTATCGTTTTCAAAGATTTATAAACTCTTTGTCTATAGTTATATACCGGCATATGAGTTATAATAAATAATGATACAATCTTTTAGACATTTTTAAAGTTTACATAAAAATAATGCATAATGCATAACATTGTAACTCATCTTTCTATACTTAAGAAGTTATCTAAAAGATGTTGAACAATATCATCGCATCTTTAGTGTTTTCCGCCATCATATCGACACGATTCGCTTGACAGCACTTCTCAGCGCTATCAAGCCAAGACGCCTTACACATTTCAAGCAGCCTGATACGGGGGGGGGGGGGGGGATGGCACGTCGTAATAGCACAAAGAAACAAACAGCTTCCAAGATGCATAGTGAGAAAACCGACCAGACTATCAAGAAGACGAACCTGCCTTTGGAGAGTCTGCATGCAAGCTGTAATAAAGTATCTGAACCTACAGTCAATGAAACTACCAATAAGAAGAGCGACAACTACCCACAGACGAACACAAAAACTTGTGAGAGGAAGGAGGACCAAGACACCAGAATCAGAAACACTGATTCAAACACAGTCAGATGGGTGGTCAAGCGGCTAAAAATGGAGCTTACTGATCAACAAATACAGAAGCAGCTGCAGGAAGAAAATCTTCACGTCAACATTTTGAAGGCAGAGCGGATTCTTACCTACTCAGAATTAAATGAGATGCTCCACACCAGGGACTGGGCGAACCCGGGCCGGGTCAGGCAGACAGACAGACAGACAGACAGACAGACAGACAGACAGACAGACAGACAGACAGACAGACAGACAGACAGACAGACAGACACAGACAGACACAGACAGACAGACAGTCAGACAGACAGACAGTCGGTAACGGGAACGGGAACTTATATGACTACTTATATGAATTAAATGAGATGCTCCCCACCAGGGTCTGGGCGAAGCCGGGCCGGGTCATCTAGTATATGATAAACTTCAATTGGTGCAAATTTAATGCTACAGTCTTTATTATTAGCTGCTATAATAATTGTGGTGCATAACTTTCTAACCTACCCAAGTATTTAAACACAAAATCAACAAGCAGTATGTTGCACGATTTATGCCTGGTATATTTTGCTGCATCTCATCAGGTGCATAATGCAAAACAATATATCAAATGTAGTGAATAAACGATAGCTCACATTTACCGAGGCGTTAGCAATTAGGCAAGCTCTAACTAATGTTGTGCAACTAGAAAGACTTCGTTTCACATTCGCAATTACCTTACTGGAAAAGAAATGACAGGCGTTCAAACAAATATAAGTGAATACTTGCTTTAACTTTATCAGCCAAATTATAATTCACCAATTCACATCCTATTATGAATAACTCTGGAGTATGTCCGTGAGGAGATGCAGCGAAACATTCGAGACAATAAATCGTGCAATCTATTGTGTTTGACTTCTGTGTTTAAGCCTTGACTTTATTTATAGATGGCCTACTATATACAGCCGGCTCTGTGGCATTGGGGTTACGGACGCTATTCGTAATCCCGCATACCACGTTCGAAACATAGCTGCGGGCGATTTGGATCGAGGCCACCTTGCGTTGATGTCTATACAATGGTATGAGTCTCGGTCTTTCAGAAAGCAATGTTGAAATACTGAATGTAAAACATGAATAGAAGCAACAGCCAGCAAACAATGATGGTGATGATGGTGATGACGATGATGATGGTGATGATGATGGTGCTGATGACAATGATGATAATGGCGATGATGATGATGGTGTTTAAGATGATGGTAATGATAATGACTACGGTGATTATGATTGTAATAATGACCATGATGATGATGATGTTGTTGATAATAATCAATATGATGATGGTGATGATGATAGTGATGGTTTTGATAATGGTGATGGTGACGATGATGATGATGATGATGATGATGATGATGATAATGATAATGATGATGATGATGATGATGATGGTGATGATGATGATGATGATGATGATGATGATGATGATGATGATGATGATGATGATGATGATGATGATGATGATGATGATGATGATGATGGTGATCATGGTGATGATTATTATGGTGATAATAGTGATGAAGATGTTTGTGATGATGATGATAATTATATTAATGTTGATGATGATGATAGTGATGATGATGATGATGATGATGATCGTGAATATGATGATGATTATGATTATGATGATCACGATGATGGTGATAATTGTGATAATGATATTGCTGATTAATATGATGATGATGATGATGATGATGATGATGATGATATTGTTGATTCTGGTGACAAGAATGGCAATGACGATGGTGTTTATGATGATAAAGATGGTGGTGATGAGAGAGATGATTAGAATGATGATATGACTACACTTACGCGTTACGCACTTCTCCCCCGTATACCCATCCACACATCCACGGAGACAATGGCCATTGCTGGCATTACAGGACGACTTAAGGGATGTGTCCTTGACGCAGAACTCGCTACAACTGCGCGTACACTTAGGCCCGAACTTTTCAGGAGCACATCCTCGATGAATCACTGCCAAACAAAAAGTGCATTTGGACCAAACAGAAATTGATGCCAGAAAACAGTAAGCAGAGGTGTGTTACAATAATAATGTAAAATGTCACAATAATAATGTAAAATGTCATAATAATAATGTAAAATGTCATCATAATAATACAAAACATCGATGCAATTCACACAACCTGTGACCTCCTAAGCGAAGAAAGCCATTCCACACAAAATATTCCTTTCTCCACCTTACTTAGTTTACTTATTGAGCCCGTAATGAATGCAGTGTGTGTTGCAGTGGTCTCATCTAACCAACGGAAGACCGCTGTTACTGCTTCCATCTTCATTCTCCATTCTCATGCTGGAGGTCGTAGTCTCATATGCCAGACTCTCCTTTTACACGATGAAACCTCAACCACTACGTCTGTTTCTCATCACTGACCCATCTGTATAGATCACATTGTCGCCTTATTTGTGTTACACTGGATCAGTTATTGCACCTCGAGCTCTGTGAGGCCTGCCGCTCATCCTCTGCACTCACGACTCAGTTTTCGTGTTATTTGTTAGATACGTGATATCTTTTTCTTTCTTCCTCTTCTTCCTTTATCATAATTCTTCCTCGTGTGAGAGAAACAAAGAGAAAGAGACGCCGAGAGAGAGAGAGAGAGAGAGAGAGAGAGAGAGAGAGAGAGAGAGAGAGAGAGAGAGAGAGAATGTGTGTATAAGTAAACTATTATTAATGAGTTTGTGATTACGAGTGAGTATATGTGCATGTGAGAGGGTGTTATTGTATGTTATTATTTGGGTATATAACTGTGAGAGTTTGTGTCAATAATGTCAGTATATATGTGGGTATGTATGTGCGTGTTTATGCATGTGCGTGTGTTCTTGTGTATGCCTGCCTGTCTGGATGTCTCATAACATGACACTATTTATTATTTATGTTTACAACATTTATTTGACAATGTTTTCTTTTCCTACGTGAATGTAACATGCACAATACATAATTGCTGTACGAAAAATGAACTACTGGAAGGGCCGAATGTAAAACGCGCCTGCGTTACCAATTTGTGACCTTTTGAAAATAAAGTTCGTTCGTTCGTTCGTTCGTTCGTTCCTCCTCCTTCTTAAGCCTTCTTCCCGCTTTCCTTTCTTCTTTCCTCCTTTGTTGTCCTCAGTTTCTTCCTCCTCTTTATTTTTCGTATACTTCTTCATATTTCTGATTTTTCCACCTTCGTCTTGTTCCTCCGTCATTTTTCTCATCCTCTTACTTCTTCTTCTTGTGCCTCTTCTTCTTGTCATCCTACCTTCCTTTTTTTTCTCCTTCCTCATTTTCTTTTCTCTTCTTGCCTCCTCTTCCACTTTCTATCTAATTGTTGTTGTTGTTGTTGTTGTTGTTGTTGTTGTTGTTGTTGTTGTTGTTGTTGTTGTTGTTGTTGTTGTTGTTGTTCTTCTTCTTCTTCTTCTTCTTCTTCTTCTTCTTCTTCTTCTTCTTCTTCTTCTTCTTCTTCTTCTTCTTCTTCTTCTTCTTCTTCTTCTTCATTTCCCTTGTTTGAAGCAGCCATAAGAGATCACGATCTTTCAAGCATGTCTGCTATAGTACATTGTAATTAATTTGACATTACATATACTGCAATACAATCTGTTCACGTTTTCTTTATATAATAATAATCCAAGAGGATTCGTACTTATGTTTAATCAGTTAGGGGCTGGTGCCATTTCTCGCAGTCACCCTGATCCTAATCATCATCATGTGGCGGGCAATTTACCAAACGGTGGTCTCATCACAGAGAAGGAAAACAGATTCCCGACCCAAGGCCAGTTCGTCTACCTTATCCAGTTACATATCCGAAGAGTCTTCAACGTTGTGTGTCCATCTGCTTGTTGACCTATCGCTGCCTCTACTTCCGGTGATCACACATTTAATTTGGCTTCTTTCTAAACCATTGCAATGAATGCATCACCGACAATATTAGCAGTAGAATGGCCAGACTTTGCTAGATCACAAATGACAAAATAAACGTTTCGGCAAAAAAAAAAAAAGAAACACCATCGTCTGGACACAAGCAACAAATACACAACGATGCAACTACATTGGAAAAATAAAAAAACCTCTGCATGAAAATCTAAATTTTTTTAAGTTACCCATCTGGTCATTGCTGTAGACATGACGCGTGCGTGATTGTATACAGCTTGCATGGTTATAACAATGCAGCTGGACTGGGAATTTCCAAACCATTGTGACGTTAACTATTGCTAAAGGATGGTAAACACGTCCACAGTTCTGATACATGGTAATGATTATGGGCCAGTTTTCTTTTTTGTTCAGAATAGGTAGCATGAAAGTTATTTTCTTCTTCTTGATCGATGGTACTCTAAGAATGTTTCTGTACAACAGCCACGAATATCTTCTTTAGGGAATGTGTAATTTCTCCATTGCTCACATCCGTACGTCTACACGGGATAGATGCATTTTCTTTGTTGTTATGTGTTTACGAATATCGTTCCATATTCTTTTAATGCTAGTTAGCCTCCTCGCTGCAAGCACAAGTCGCCCTGTGACATCATTTCAACAGTCCTCACTGTTAATAATTGTGGATGCGATGTATTCAAAGTGTTGAGAATTGTTTTATTTCTTGGTATTGTTGCTTGTAAATTTAGATGTCATATGACGTTGTTTGTGAAGTTAAAATATCAATCATTATATGATATGGACTGTCATGTGCTGAAATGTCAGCTCTGATCACAATGAAGCGTGTCTTCAATCACAGCCGCCCTCTAAGTGTCAAGTTTTAGGAGAGTCCTTTAACTCCCAACCATTGCCAAAGCGTGCTTCGGACCGTAAGGCCGCGTACACGCTCACGTGTCAGCTCATGATATGTCCACACAATGTGGGCGATCACGATTTTCAATCACATACAATCGGCAGTCTCCGGGCAGGTTTGTGTTGATTTGTCTTGGGGATATCACGTGGCAGAGCCATCTAGGTATGTATCTCTGTTCCCAGTATTGTTAAAGCTGGGACGCTCCGTGGCGAAGTAGTCACGCCACCTACCTGGCGCTACAAAGGTCGAGAGTTCGATTCCGGACTACGTCATTTGATTCACGAGTGTAATTGGCTCGAGAATCCTCTGGGTCGCTGCTGGAGCAACAAAGGTGGTAGGTGTTCGAAACGTTAGGCAGACCGCCCTGAGTAAACAGGCAGAATTGTACGGGACAATACCCTATGCAATGAAGTAGACAACCTTGCATGTTAAACCATTTAATGCTAGTAAATATATGGTAGTCACTTACAGCGCACACATCCGTCTCTGTTAAAGTCAAAATCACATCTAGAATAGCATCCACCGTTGCTAGCAAAGCAGTCTTCTTTAGGAGGACATGTACAAGGTTGGTTACACTCGCGTCCGTATTTTCCTGCCTCACAGATGGAGTCTGTGATCGTTGACAAGTATGAAAAACGGGGGAGTAAGGTAAATGGTCAGCTAATCACAGAAACTCTTTAAGCCTTTGACATTACATAAAATACGGTCGTACTAAAATATTTATCTTCGCAAAACAAAATGAGACAAAGCTGTAAGAAACAGACCAATGCCACGTCGTGTAATAGCTGTATCATCATCATCATGTGTCGTGCCAATAAGCGTGGGCGGTCATGTGTCGATATCTCACTCGATCACCAGCGTCGTGGATCAGACCATTGTTCTTGTTTCGACAATACCACGTGGCCAAGCCATCCAGGTATTTACTTTTCCGCTTTCTCCTTGCTCTCTTTCCCTCAATTATGCCATTTTGA
>OY992895.1:84293202-84408202 GCA_963921405.1 Cepaea hortensis | reverse complement strand
TCAAGAACAGAAAAACAAATAAGACATGTGTGTGTATGTGTTATCTTATGTATGTTTGAATGTATGCGTATGCGAATGTACGAAGGGCTGTAAATGAAAACCTTAAAAGTGTGATAGAATTTAAAATAACCATGTTATTGTTTTGTAACATGTTAATATTGTTGCTTTAGATGTTAAGAGGGTTAAGAACGTGATATCACGGTGCAGACGAACACGGTGTAAAGATGGCCGCCACACTTTTGACTTTTACCAAAGACAAGCAGCATTCTGGTATTCGTATTTTGATTAGTTAAGGGTGAAGTCTATATTAATCCATCGGGGATGAAGATACCGTATTGTGACGCATGCCTGTCAGTCCAGCATGTGTAAGAATGGAATTGGATAATATATCTATCCATAATTATATTGATAGCCCGCTCCCTGGCCGAAGGGTTAGCAGCTTTCTCCGTAATCCCGAATACTCTCGTGATTGACGTGAGTGCACGAGAATTGGAAGCGGTTCGAGTCGCACCAGTGACGTGTGAGAGTATGGAGTCGCTCGCTCAGAAAGTCGTGGCGTGCTGATGAGCGTAATCTAGCATAGGAATCAACATACAGCTGAAAGATGCTGGTGTTGACCGCAATATCCTGAAACAGGATGGAAACGCGGGAAAAAAATTATTATATTGATGATATTGTGATGTCTAACATGCCTTTAATTATGGTGTTGTGATGTTTAACCATGCGTCAATTGATGATGTTGTGATGTAACCGTGCTTCTAGTGATGGTATTAGAAACCATCGATTCTTGACAAGATCTCCATCGTAATGTTTGGAGCAACCCAATGATACCTGAGTCGCTGGTGAACATCCAAACTCCTCACCCACCCGTCCATCAAAGATGTTACTTTATTCTATCAGATAACACGTGACACGTCTAGCAGAGTGTAAGTAGTAACACATGTACACACCAAGCCAGACGCGCATTCACAAGTATAGTTTGGCGTTCAGAGAAGTAGAAGACAGGAGGAGAGTTTTCAGGACACGCTAAGCAACCCAGCAACTCATCTCATCTCATCTCATCTCATCATGTTCCTCTTGTTCCTTGCGGTGTCGAGGTGAAATATAAACATCATGAGAGTTCCCGATTATGGGCTTCATGTATCGATATTCCCAGCAACAGAAAGTTATAATTAGCATGCTCGGATTCGAAACTGTCACCTCCAAATGACGACAGCGTCTCGATACGGCAGCAAGTGTATCTCGGAGTTAATCAGATCCCTTCTTTTAGCTATCACCATAATCAGTATGCATCTTGCTAGACGATGAAAGCCTCTATCTCTTTCCACAGATCTCTGTCTACAGTGCTCTGTATCAACTCTGCTGATGACATTCCTCCATACTACCGTTTCAGTCCATCCAGCAGCATTTATCTTTAGCCTCAGACGTTTTTTCCACTGATCATTCCAGTTGTCACGATGTTCTCCAATGCCTCTCTGCCCATAGCATGACCATCATAACCATCAGTGTATTTATAGTGTTCAATTTTTATTTTGTCTAATGTTATCAGTTAGCAAGCCGGCAGGGGATCTTCATACTGCTCGTAGAAAAACAAAGAAGTATAAACGGACTGACCCTAATGGTAATGGTAATGGCTATCACTTATCAGTTGGGGTATCGTTATTGCACTCCAGAGCAAGATGGTGGGACATTTTTATGGTCCCGTATACCCGGGTTCGAAACATGGCAGTGCTGGATTTTTCGAAAAAGGTACAGGGGCCAGTCGTTCAGAAAGCAATGGCAAACTACTGAACGTAACACTTGCCTTGTACATCAACAGCAGCTGAAAATGCTGGTGTTGACTGCAACGTCCCGTAGGGGATACGCAACAAAATTAAAACGCAACGTGTGTTTTTCCGAAATGATTTTTGCCTAATGTGTCTGTTGCGATGGGGGATATATACGCAATTCTTAATCCCTAATGTCGATTTTGAAACACAGCCGCGGGCGATTTGGAAACAGACTGCATTGCACTGGTTTTCATACAATGGCATAAGTATCGGTCGTTCACTACTAAAAGTAACTTTGCTAAGAAATCATACAGAGATAAAACTTTATGGGGTTAACTGCCACGTCCTGTAAAGGATATGCAACTATCTCTAACTCTAGTATGTGGTCTGATCTCTACTTGTTTATTTTACTTCTTTGAGTGCCACACAATATCTGTGTGAGTGTTTATTGTCTAGTGTATGAGACATCTTGCTTCTGACCGAGAAGTTTTCCAGGTTCTGCAAAGAGCATTCTACTAAATTAATGAATGAATAGAATACATGCTCTATTCTCTACTTATTACGTCTACTTCTGTAAGCGTCACACAATTCTTACGAATGCGTTTTTAATATGGTTATCAGTTGGGGTATCTTCATTGCACCCCGGACAGGTCCATAGGTGCTCAGATCCTCCCCCCCCCCCCCCCCAGCATATGCATCAGCGTCCGGTGGCTAATAGTGCCAGTTCTGTTCGTGGCGACAAAGAATTCCCCAATGATTATTTAAGTGTATTAATTATACATACCATCTTGCCTATTGTAAATGGCGTATCTATTGACAAATCGTGGCTGTGAAAGCATCAGAGTCCAGCTGCCGTTGGAGGCCGAATGTGAACACGGATAACCCTCATAGAACTGCTGGTGGGTGTTGCCATCCACGGCCTTGTCCGCCGGGAATGATACCTTCGTGTCCTGTGTGTGATGTGTTGTTTCAAAATAGACAGATGGCTGCACAGCATGCTCCTTCAAGGCCACGTTACGACCTGCCAGTGATGTGCGTAAAGTATGTATAGTTCATTTCTTTCGTTCCTGAAACAAACGTATATTAATCCCTTGCAAAATATTCATTCCGTTCATTTTCATAAGCTCTACAAGCAATGTGTGCTGACTGAATGAATATGTTGCTTGTCTACCGAAATGGAGCCAAGACGTCACCAATGGCCAATTATCTTAAGTCGCCACGAGTCACCACTTCTTCAAGTCACCACCAGTCACCAATTCATCAAGTTATCATTAGCCATCATCTCTTCGAATTACCACTAGTCACCAATTATTCAAGTAACTACAGACATAAATCCTCACTAGTCACAATTTTCCAGATTATCACTAGCTGTCAAAGACTGAACTATGAGGCCAGAGGTTTGCCTCAAGATAGAACACCACCGGGAAGAGTGGTCAACCTCATATAGATTAGAGGTGATACCTTGCCCCGGAATAAGGGCAGGGTAGGTGATAGAATGGGGGACTATTAACTAGTTCTCTCATGAGACACGGAGACGGTGACCAGATAGTTAGCACTCTGGTCACGACAGAATCACGGCGCCTACATGATAGCCATGATTGCCAATCAACAGAAAACAGCTAATGTAAGCGTGCCAAACAGAACGGCACGCAGAAAGCCGAAGGACACCTCAAGGTCCCTCCGCGTGGTGTGTAACCACGCGAGCAAGCTAGTCAGACTGGGGACTGACTTTGTAGCGAGCACCTCGTTTTAGTATTGATAGGAGATTTGTGTAACCAAATAGATAGAATTAGCATTAGGGTTTAGAAACTAGTGATAGGCAATTCTGTGGCTTTGTGTGGGGTTTTGATAGCGACTGTTATGTACTTGTGAAGAGCCAACGGCAATAAAATGTATCATTTATTTCCTCTCACACGACTTGCAAGTTTTTGTGTGGTGTGGGAGAGGTAATCTGATGATGCCTTACACCTGAGTTGTTGACAGGCAAAGATTAATGTGGTGTCAGAAGTGGTGCTTGGACGAAAGAGCCAAGCTAATACCCACAGCTAAGGATTAATGTGGTGTCAGAAGTGGTGCTTGGACGAAAGCGCCAAGCAAATACACTCATCCACGGCTCTAGACTAAGTTTACAAATAGTGAAGTAGTGATTTAATTTGTGTCAGTGACGGTTAACGTGTGCAGAACTAGGGCAAGTTGCTAACGAAACTGTGCCTATCGTGACGAAATAATTCTTATTTAAGTTTAGTAAAATATTATATACTTAAATCATGTGTTTCTTCAAAGTTGTAAGTATTGATACTATTATTTTCTGTTATTTATTCATGTAATTATTTATTTATTTATGAATAATTGTCAAAAGTGATTCATGGCGGAGCGATACACATGTCAGCAACAATATCGATTTTTGCAAGCTAAAAATAGCGCTGCGCCTCTGACGTAGCACGATTGACAAGCAGTTGGGTTACGCCATTGGCAATCAGCATCTGAGTGTTTACAAATCGGTAAACTGCTGCCCGCCTGAATCAGTGCTTTATATTACCTATTATTTATTTATTTGAGTTAGTAATTGAATATATTTGTTTATGTAAACAATATTAATATATTTTCGTTGATTTCAAAGCAGTTATTCAATTTGTTTGTCGTACTTTTTCTTGTGTTTATCGTCACGATGGCACTATTTTCAGCCAGGCAAATTAGACTGGTCTGCACAACACTTGCATAGATTAAACTAGGTTAGTGACGAAAGGCATATACGGTTAGAACGAAGACAGGACATTGACAATTTAATATTAAGTAAACTATATTCTGTTTTGTTCGTGGGCATGTCATTGTCATTGTGTCAAATTGTCTAATAATATGTCGTTTGCTATTTGTTAATTGTTGCTGCTCTGTAAACCAGGGTGAACAACAGCTGATTATAAGATTGGTGTGTATGCCGAAGTGCCAAACAGGTGACCTAGATAGAGAACTCGTGGCGATACTGAAGCGCCAAACAAGGTGACCTGTGTTACCGGAGTGTGTTCCTTGTTCTCGGGAACATTAAGTTGAGTAAAACCTACATATTTGGCATGCAATGTGATTAATAGTGCATCTCTTTTTCAGCTTGTGATGCATTACCATACTTTTGTGCTCTGTTTTGTGCAGGACTAAATTTTTCAGGTTATACACAAAGAGTACAATTTGCAGTGCTCAGATATTAACAAATATAACATATCAAAGAAAAATAAGTGAATAAAAAGTTCAGTGTAGGTCAACACTAGCTATTTACCTAACATTATGGCTACTTTAGCTGACTTCGTAAAAGCAGGCAAAGAAATGCAATACACAGGTAAAGAGCTAGAAGAATATACTGATAAGAAATTTAAAGAAGCAAAGGATGCAGAAAGAGACGAACGCGCTCGAGAAAGAGAACATGATAAGGAAATTAAGCAACAACAGTTAGAACATGATAAGAAAATTAAGCAACAACAGTTACAACAAGATAAGGAAATTAAACAGAAAGAACTAGAATTAAAACAAAGAGAATTAGATCTAAAGCAAAAAGAGATAGATGAAATGATTAAAGTTAAAGAAAAACAAATTCAAGTAGAATCAGAGACACAGTTAAAGATGAAAGGTATGGATGTAGACTCACACGCAGAAATCTCTGCTACTAAACTAAGAAGTCAACAAGAGGAAAATAAGTTCAACAAATACAAAAATATTATCAAACCATATTGTAAAGAAGATTCAATATCAGCCTGGACAGAAAATGTCGAGTATCAGTTTAAATATCACCAAGTTCCAATAGACATGTGGGCTATGATTTATATGAAGAACCTAAGTGGTGAGCCCCTTAAAGTGATAGAAACTATACCAACTGATCTTAGATCTAACTATCAATACATCCATGATAGAATAATGCAACACTTTTTACTTGATGCCCCTGGGTATCAGGTTCAGTTCTCAAATTTAAAACCTAAACCTAGTGAGACTTTCATTGATTACGTCTCAAATGTTCAGAGTGTACTAAATAGGTGGCTTAAAGCAGCTAACATAGGAAAAGACTTTGATAGACTTAAAAATTTAATAGCCATGGATAAAGTCATATTCACTATACCATCTCCTTTTGCTAAATTTCTACAGCAGTCAGACATTGAGAACATAGAGCAGTTCGAAAAGAAAGGGTCTGCATATTTTTCTTATAACAGAGACATTTTTAAGACCTCAAATGACTCTGAAGTAGTGTCCTTTGTGAAAGACCAACCAAAAAATTATCAAAGTAAGAGAAAACCCTTTCAGAAAATCGACACAAAAGATAGGAAAGTATCAAAATGTATTTATTGTCAACTTTTGCATGACACTTATTCTATGTGTGACAAATCGCCAAATTATCAGGCGCATCTTGAAAATGTTATCAAGAAGCAACAAAACAAAAGATCTGCATACAGGCGTGCAATCAAATGCTTCTTTTGTTCCAGCTACGGCCATTATTCAAATAAGTGTCTGGGCCGCCAACGTATGAAAGCCAACAATGCTATTTTGATTGATACATCTTCTGACAGTGGCAGTGAGACTGAGTGTGAGATAGAAAATGATTTACCTGTTAACCAACCTGAAGATGTGTGTTGTGTGAACGATATATTAAGTTTTGACAGTTGTGAACGATGTCACCAATTTCATGCAGACGGAAAATTAGAATGTGGACATACAGTACCGTTCTCAACTGAGAATGTAAATGCAGCATTAGCCTCCAGAGGCAATTTGGTGTTCCACAATGCAATGGTCAACGATAGACCATGCCAATGTTTGCTGGATAGCGGCAGCACCCTTATTGGTCTTAGAAAGGAACTGGTGAGTCCAGATGACTATACAGGTGACTCTGTCAAATGCCGAACCTTTTCGGGTAACATTGAAATTTACCCTTTGGCCAAAGCCCGTATTAACACTCCTTTCCTTTCTGGTACCTTTACTTGTGCAATACTTGACAACCCTTGTACTGATTTAATTTTGGGTTGCTTACCCCAATTGAAACAATGTACTACCGATGAAATAGCTGCATGGGAAAGACTAAATGCAGCTAATGCAACAACCAGAGCAGACACTGTAAAACATCAAGACACACTACAAGATGAGAGACTACTGTTGCTTTCTCCAACTGGCACAGATGACACCAACAGACAAAAATTCATAGAACAGCAGAAGCTGATCCTAGTGTGTCTCCATATTTAAAATTATTGAAAGAAAGAGTCAAAGTGACCAAAAATGCATCATGGTTCTTTAGGCTTAACAATGGCATTCTTTCTAGATATTATACAACAGGTAACCATGAAATTCAGCAAACGGTGTTACCTGTACAACACCGCCTTACTGTGCTAAAGATTGCACATGAGTCACCGTTTGCTGGTTATCTGGCGTACGACAAAACCAGGGCCAGAATTCAGGCTCATTTTTATTGGCCAGGTTTTCGCAATGATATAAAATTATTTTGTCGTTCGTGTAATGTCTGTCAACAGTTAGTACGTAAGGGTAAACATCCTACAGCTGAGGTACAACCTTCTACACTGGCTTCTAGGCCATTTGAGATTGTGGCGGTAGATATTGTTGGACCCCTGAATCAGGTGTCCAGCAAAGGAAATCGCTTCATATTAACGATGGTTGACCTCTGTTCAAGGTGGGATGAGGCAGTAGCTTTGAAATACATCACCTCCAAAGACGTTGCCAATGTATTTCTACACCTGTTCTCACGATTCGGATTTCCACGGACCATAATATCCGATCGTGGAACTCAATTCATATCGGCTGCAACGCAAGCCCTTACAAAAATGTTAGGGATTAAACAACATTTTACAACAGCATACCATCCAGCCAGCAATGGAATTGTAGAAAAAATTTACGGAGATCTTAAGCATATGCTGGCTAAGGTGACAGCAGAAAACCCAGCTGAATGGGATACACTGTTACCAACAGTGCTGTTCGCCTATCGGGAGATTCCCCATTCAAGCACGGGTTTCTCACCGTTTGAATTAGTGTACGGGGCTAACCCACGTGGACCCCTAACCATTTACCATCAGGTAATCACTAATTCCATTGAAATTCCCACCCCAAAAACACCTTACGAAATGGTGACAGACACACGAGACAAAATCATGAAATCGTGTATTATAGCTAAGGCAGCTTTGGAGAGGAAGGGTCAAATCTACCGCCAATACGCCAACAAAAGTGCAAGAACAATTGATCTTGAACCAGATCAAGACATACTTTTGTTACTTCCAGACAAACGAAATTTATTATTGACCTCATGGCAAGGGCCATTCAAGGTGGTACGTAAAATTTCAGATGTTGACTATGAAATATCAATAAACGGACACTTAAAGATATTCCATGTCAACATGCTGAAACCTTACTTTTCACGCCAACAGACAGAAGTAGAGACAGACGAACAAAGTGCACCCACATCTAGTGATCAGACGACAGACATATACAACGCAACTACACTAGGTAGCGAGACTGGCATATCCGACGATATCCATACATCTAGCGATAATACAGAATACGCACTTAGTACCACCACCATACTGAATCAGGTAGACGACGACGGAATGGAACTACCCGTTCCTATTGTGGACAAGACTGCCACATTAGATAGCATACAGATAGAACAGGGACTAACAGACAGTCAACGACGACAATTAGTAGAATTAGTGACGGAATACAAAGACATATTTTCTGACATTCCAGGTAGGACGGACAGAATCGAACACTCCATTCTTCTTTCGGATTCTAAGCCTATTAAATGCAGGCCGTACTCAATCCCACTTAGCTATAGGGAAAATCTAAATAAGGAAATTCTTAATTTAGAAGCTAGTGGGATCATCCAGAAATCCACTTCTGAGTACTCTTTTCCAATCGTCCTAGTTAAGAAAAAAGATTCCACAATTCGTCTGTGTATGGACTATCGAAAACTCAACAACGTCACTAAGATCGACGCAGAGCCAATTCCTTCCTGCGAAGATCTTATTCTTGACATGTCCACTTCCAAAATCTTTTCTAAACTAGATCTTACTAAGGGATATTGGCAGGTCCCTATGAAGTCTCAATCCATCCATCTTACTGCTTTTTCAACACCATTAGGACTATACGAGTGGCGTTTTCTTCCTTTCGGTCTTCGAAATGCTCCTGCCACTTTCGTTCGCTTAACTAGAGATCTACTTCATGGAGTGACGAATACAGTGACCTATATAGATGATATATGTGTCCATACTGATGACTGGACAACACACTTACTGAAACTAAGACATGTCTTTGATAGGTTGCGACTCTTCGGGCTCACTGTCAAACCGAGCAAAGTCGAATTGGGCCTAAAAGAAATTGAATTTTTGGGTCATGTCATTTCTCAAGGTCAACTAAAGACTGACAATAGAATTATTACCAAAATTATGAACCTGACCATGCCTACGACAAAGAAGCAGGTCAGAAGCCTTTTGGGGTTAGTAAATTACTATAGCAAATTCATACCAAATTTAGCGGAAATTACAAGTGTATTTTCCAATGTTTTAAAGGCATCTGTAAAATTAAATGTCAAAGATGCATTATTAATTTCTGCATTGTCAAAATTGAAAATCCTTTTTAGTAATGTACCAATTCTCCGCTTGCCTAATCCTAGGCTCGTTTATTATCTTAGGACAGATGCCAGCAGGATCTCCATCGCTGCAGTATTAGGCCAATTTTATGATGGCATCTTCCACCCGATTTGCTACGTGAGCCGTAAGATCACACCTACTGAGTCCAGATATTCCATATCAGAGTTGGAAGCCCTAAGCGTCATCTATGCGGTGAGGAAGCTCCATCGATTTCTGGCGGATGTTCACTTCATTGTCCAGACTGACAACTCCCCAATCACGGTCATACAGAGTAGTGTGCATCGGAATGACCGTATATACAGGTGGGCGCTAATACTACAAAATTACACCTTTAGTATAGAGCATATCAAGGGTAAGGATAACATCTTGGCTGATACCCTTAGTCGACCATCTGAGGTGGAAATACCAGAGATTCCACATAAGAGTGTAGAGTAATAGATGTTAACTTAGTACAGTAAAATATTATATGTTAAATATGTTACAAATACATAGACATTATGTGCTGAACTGGGTACTAAGAACATTAAATTACTATGTGTCCGTAGACATCCAAATTAAGAACTTTGCTCTGGGAACAAATATATCACTTTGTGAACGAGGACAGCTCATTACTTGCTAAGCTCCATATGTGTTCCAGTGAATCATTTGTGTTAAGCAAAGAAAAACAGTGTCAGAACATTACATGAATACAAACACGAAAACAGTGGTCTACGACACAAGTGAACTCTACAGGTGCAATACCCATAAGACACAAGTGTGACTGTGTAATGTATTTCATATACCCAGGACAATTGTATAGATAGTATGCCAATGAAAGCATTTTCTGAACATTAAGGGCAACGACTAACCTGAGGTATTTAAATACCATGTATATAAATACTCATTGTGATATGTATTATAACGTTTTAATATAGTCATAAATTATAGGTAGATTATCTCATTTAATTTATATTTAGAGTTAGATAATATAATAGTTTCATTTTTTTTTACTTTAGATAGATTATTAATTTACCCACTTACTTAGCGTAAAAGTAGATTAGGATAGTAAGTTAAACATAACAACAACTAAGTATAAACTAGAATAAGAAATTTAGATAGTAATAGTACCATTTAGTTTATTACATTTCACTTAGTTTCATGTCATTTGAGTTCATTCCATCTTAATGAACCAATCCATTTAACAAACATTATCATTTAGTATTATAATTAGTTTAACACCGTAATAGGATAAATAGATTATACAAGTAAAAATACATCATTCACACCATTTAGATTAAGAATATCAATCATATAGGTTTTTTCATTTAAAAACATTAGTTATAATTGTGTTATATTTGACATCACCCATATTAGAAAGGTACGTAACTTATTACATTTCACATTACCCATTTCACAAAGGTACATAACTCATCTCACATCAATTTCATTTTAAATAGTTAGATTACATTCCTTAAATTAGATAAATATTAGGAGTAATGTAAGCTTGGTTTAGTATTAATGTGACAGATAGATTAAGAAAGGTAACAAATTAAATATATATTTATATAACTAGTATTAGTATGTCAGTATTTAGAATAATTATTGTAACAGAATATAGTGGTGAATAATACCAGGGTACAAACCATCAACCCTTTTTCTTACATGTAAATATATTGTAAATACTTGACTTGTGCAGCAATTTACGCACAGTCATGAGGCTCAACTCTGTCAAACTGAGCCAAACTTGTACAGTGTCACTCCAAGGTTTTTAAATAACTGAGGGTAAAAGATGTATGACAGAAATAAGGGTAAAAGATGTGTGACAGAAGTGATGGTAAAAGATGTGTGACAGAAGTGTGAAAGTGAAAGAGGTTTGACTGAAGTGTGAAAGTGAGAGCGAATGCAAATTATACAAGAGAGAGTGAGATCGTTCAGCGGATTTTTCTGCCGCTCAACGCGACTTTTTAATTTTTGTCTGCGTCAAATGTGTGCTTTCTTTGTTGTGCTGTGATGAATGTGTTGTGTGTAGTTTAGTGTAGATCTTAGAGAAAGTATTTTAAGTCTCATAAGACGGAGATGTAGTCACTAATTAGTGTGATACACTTCTTTGTGGCCTCATTCAACCGAATTATGGCACTGGAAAACTTACTTACATACACATGATAGTTAGATACACATGTTAAAAGTTAGATGATACTATTAATATAATCCAAACACGCAAACAACCAGAAAAACAAACATATAAATTGCATACACTTTTTGTAGATCAAAGGGAGATAACTCCGGGTCAGGGGACATAATAGACAACGAAACACTAACTTAACAGTGAAAGATAACTTTACACGCGGAAGCGAGATAGGTAAAGCCTGTCGCACACAGCTTATGTAATGGTTGTTGAATATTATATGGGGGACATGAAGCAATTCATGTGTTGACCCTAAGAAAGTCAACTTTGTATGGGTAGTGAGTTAATTTACAATTTGAGGGCAGGTCTTATTAGACAACGGTCCGGTTCAGACATACCTCTAATTAATATAATATTGCGATTGAGAATAGGGCTCACGCCAACCAGACAAGTTTGTGGCGATTGCCAGTAACCAAGTAAAGTGATACAACATTGTGACAATAGGCAGTAGAAGTCTATTAAGTAGCCCAAAGCCAGGTTATCTACAGTCTTTGACAAAAATTAGATACACTAATTTTTTAGACACCTCTTGCGTCACAACCAATGAGTCAAAGTTGATGACGCAACACAGGAGGGGAGGGTGTGTGTCAAAGACTGAACTATGAGGCCAGAGGTTTGCCTCAAGATAGAACACCACCGGGAAGAGTGGTCAACCTCATATTGATTAGAGGTGATACCTTGCCCCGGAATAAGGGCAGGGTAGGTGATAGAATGGGGGACTATTAACTAGTTCTCTCATGAGACACGGAGACGGTGACCAGATAGTTAGCACTCTGGTCACGACAGAATCACGGCGCCTACATGATAGCCATGATTGCCAATCAACAGAAAACAGCTAATGTAAGCGTGCCAAACAGAACGGCACGCAGAAAGCCGAAGGACACCTCAAGGTCCTTCCGCGTGGTGTGTAACCACGCGAGCAAGCTAGTCAGACTGGGGACTGACTTTGTAGCGAGCACCTCGTTTTAGTATTGATAGGAGATTTGTGTAACCAAATAGATAGAATTAGCATTACGGTTTAGAAACTAGTGATAGGCAATTCTGTGGCTTTGTGTGGGGTTTTGATAGCGACTGTTATGTACTTGTGAAGAGCCAACGGCAATAAAATGTATCATTTATTTCCTCTCACACGACTTGCAAGTTTTTGTGTGGTGTGGGAGAAGTAATCTGATGATGCCTTACACCTGAGTTGTTGACACTAGCCACCAATTTATGTAATTACCACTAGTCTATGTGACGAAGGAGTTACGCACGCAGTTCGTAATCCCGCATTTCACCTTCGAAACACAACTTCGGGTTATTTGCAGCTGACCGCCTTGTGATGGTTTTTATAACGAGGTATGAGCGCCGGCAGTTTAGAAAGCAATGGCAAACTACTGAACATACACTTGCCAAGATATCACAAACAGCCAAAATTCTGGGGTTGACTGTGACGCCCTGTAAATTATATTCAACAAACTTTTAACCACTAGTCACTAATCATTCAAGTCACCACCAGTCACCAATTCTTCAATCACCACTAGTTACCAATGGTTCAAGTCACCACCATTCACAGAATCGTCAAGTTTCCACATGTCACAACTAGTTGAAGTGATCACGTGTTACGGGTTTAATAATTATTAAACACTAATTCTTCAGATCACCATCAGGCTACCTTACAATCAACACCAGTCACCAATTCTTCCAATCACCACAAGTCACTAATACATACAGTCATAACCGTTCAACACACAACAAAATCACAACATCAGAAATGAGATTCCTGAGAAAAATACTCAATATATTGGATCAACATCACGGCACACGGTTTAACCCATAAGTGCTCCGTTTTCCTCCTAACTCAAACCTGAGTCGTCTGGAGAAACTCAGCTCAATGCACGAACTCCGTTGCATCGGCGAGGATCCTGAAATACTTTGGGTAGATTTTTAACTCGAAATGTTGCCCGGGCGGCGCCGTTAAGCTACTCTTTTTCGATTTCCAACTGCCAAGGGATTTTTTACGTGCGCAACAATACACACGGGCGCCCGATCTCACTACCCAGAGACCAGGGGAAATTTTTATTACTGGAAGTCCAGGTGGATTTTTTAAATAAATCCCGGTCCTCACCGGGGCCTGAACCCGGGACCTCCAGCACTCGAGGCGGACACCATACCTCGAGACCACTCAGCCCCCTATATTAATATTTATTACTAAACACTAATTCTTCAGATCACCATCAGGCTACCTTACAATCAACACCAGTCACCAATTCTTCCAATCACCACAAGTCACTAATACATACAGTCATAACCAGAAGAGATACGATCAGAAATGAAGAAATCAGAACTAAAGTGGGGGATGTAGCTGCTCTAGATTTTATTAGAAGGCGGCAAGTCAAATGATTTGGCCATGCAAGTAGGTTACCAACTAACAGTATACCACAACATGCAATGATGCACAGACCAAATGGAAGCAGAGGAAGAGACCGACCACGTAAACGATGGACGGCGGGAATAGCAGAGTCCATGGAAATATCGATACATGCTGTCCATAAGCGGTCTCTCTCCCGCTGTTTATACTTCACCTCGACACCGCAAGTTACAAAAGGAACCTGAGGAGATGTGATGAGATAACCGTTCATTTCCATTAACCTGATTCTAAAACACTATAAATGCTACGTAAACATATACAGCCCTAACAAATATCTTGTGCTGTCCATAATGGACATTTCTGGATATACAACACACGACAGCACTATATTTGGTGTCCTTACCCCCGCTGACGTAAACAGAGCATAGAGACAAAACAATCGGGCCTGTTAGAAGCACCTGGTTTATCGTCTGGGGAAGGTGGCAGTGCAGGTCCACAGTCCACTCATCCACAGTCACATTCACCAGTTTGAGACATTCAATGGGCTGCGAGTTCCTCTTGAATGTCAGTGTTAGTTTGTCGACGACATCTGTTGAGTAATTGTGCACGAGTAGATGGGAAAGGATTCCCTGAATTCCGTGATGCAATACTGAATATACAAAGAGACAACTGTCTTTTCATAAACCATCATTACCTTGTGGAAGCTATTGTAAGAACACAGGATAGGGCAACAAAGCCCAATATAAAATGTGGGCATACAGAGTACAGACACCCAGAAAGGTAGTCTGTCTGCCTCTGGGAGAAGGAATCCAGATATAAAGTCGAAGTCGAAGACGTTGGCCCAAGTTGTATGGGCTTGAAAGCGGACATCCGAGCACTACAATATATATATATATATATATATATATATATATATATATATATATATATATATATATATATATATATATATATATATATATATATATATATATATATATATATATATGAGGAGAAGAAGAAGAAGAAGAAGAAGAAGAAGAAGAAGAAGAAGAAGAAGAAGAAGAAGAAGAAGAAGAAGAAGAAGAAGAAGAAGAAGAAGAAGAACAAGAACAAGAACAAGAAGAATAAAGAAGAAGAAGAAGAAGAAGAAGAAGAAGAAGAAGAAGAAGAAGAAGAAGAAGAAGAAGAAGAAGAAGAAGAAGAAGAACAAGAACAAGAACAAGAAGAAGAAGAAGAAGAAGAAGAAGAAGAAGAAGAAGAAGAAGAAGAAGAAGAAGAAGAAGAGAGATAAGGTTTTGAATCCTCAGTAATGTATGTGTTTTGTTTTATGTCGGTGGCAAGAACAACCCTAACCTGCACAATTCTGGGCGACTGCACAAGCCAGGTGGCCTTAATTCCACAGGCCTGCTATACACAGTAAATGAGAATAGGTAAGTCAGTAAGCACGGTCTTGTTATATTTGTGAACACAAGTTATGCTATGATATGCGATGTCGAATGATGTCACTGCCAATTGAATATTCTATGAGTGCTGAGCCTTCTGAAGCAGCAGCCATCCCGAAGTTATTGTGCTCACTTTGCCTGTAATAAGTTTTTTTTTTTTTCCCCGCATATCTTTTACAGGACAATACATCGCTGTCAACAGCAGCATCTTTCAGCTGTCTGTTGATTTTTTGGCAAGATTACGCGCAGTAGTTTGCCATTTATAATAAGTTAGTTATAGTTTGTTTGGTGTTAGTGTCAGTGTTAGTGTCAGTGGTAGTGACAGTGTCAGTGTTAGTGTTAGTGTCAGTGGTAGTGTCAGTGTCAGTGTTAGTGTCAGTGGCAGTGTCAATGTCAGTGGTAGTGTCAGTGTCAGTGTCAGTGTTAGTGTCAGTGTCAGTGTCAGTGTTAGTGTCAGTGTTAGTGTCAGTATTAGTGTCAGTGTTAGTGTCAGTGTCAGTGTTAGTGTCAGTGTTAGTGTCAGTATCAGTGTCAGTGGTAGTGTCAGTGTCAGTGTTAGTGTCAGTGTTTGTGTCAGTGTTAGTGTCAGTGTTAGTGTCAGTGTTAGTGTTAGTGTCAGTGTCAGTGTTAGTGTTAGTGGTAGTGTCAGTGTCAGTGTTAGTGTCAGTGTTAGTGTCAGTGTTAGTGTCAGTAGTAGTGTCAGTGTTAGTGTCAGTGTTAGTGTCAGTGTTAGTGTCAGTGTTAGTGTCAGTGTTAGTGTCAGTGTCAGTGTCAGTGGTAGTGTCAGTGTTAGTGTCAGTGTTAGTGTCAGTGTTAGTGTTAGTGTTAGTGTCAGTGTCAGTGTTAGTGTCAGTGTTAGTGTCAGTGGTAGTTTCTGTGTCAGTGTCATTGTTAGTGTCAGCGTTAGTGTCAGTGTTAATGTGAGTGTTAGTGTCAGTGTTAGTGTCAGTGTTAGTGTCAGTGGTAGTGTCAGTGTTAGTGTCAATGTTAGTGTCAGTGGTAGTGTCAGTGTTAGTGTCAGTGTTAGTGTCAGTGGTAGTGTCAGTGTTAGTGTCAGTGTCAGTGTTGTGTCAGTGTTAGTGTCAGTGGTAGTGTCAGTGTTAGTGTCAGTGTTAGTGTCAGTGTTAGTTTCAGTGTTAGTGTCAGTGTTAGTGGTAGTGTCAGTGTTATTGTCAGTGTTAGTGTCAGTGTCAGTATCAGTGTCAGTGTTAGTGTCAGTGTTAGTGTCAGTGTTAGTGTCAGTGTCAGTGGTAGTGTTAGTGTCAGTGTTAGTGTCAGTGGTAGTGTCAGTGTTAGTGTCAGTGTTAGTGTCAGTGGTAGTGTCAGTGTTAGTGTCAAGGTTAGTGTCAGTGTTAGTGTCAGTGTTAGTGTCAGTGTCAGTGTCAGTGGTAGTGTTAGTGTCAGTATTAGTGTCAGTGATAGTGTCAGTGTTAGTATTAGTGTTAGTGTCAGTGTTAGTGTCAGTGTTAGTGTTAGTGTCAGTGTTAGTGTCAGTGTCAGTGTCAGTGTTAGTGTCAGTGGTAGTGTCATTGTTAGTGTCAGTGTCATTGATAGTGTCAGTGTTAGTGTCAGTGTTAGTGTCAGTGTTAGTGTCAGTGTTAGTGTTAGTGTCAGTGTTAGTGTCAGTGTCAGTGTTAGTGTCAGTGGTAGTGTCATTGTTAGTGTCAGTGTCAGTGTCATTGTTAGTGTCAGTGGTAGTGTCAGTGTTAGTGTCAGTGTTAGTGTCATTGTTAGTGTCAGTGTCATTGTTAGTGTCAGTGTTAGTGTCAGTGTTAGTGTCAGTGTTAGTGTCAGTGTTAGTGTCAGTGTCAGTGTTAGTGTCAGTGTTAGTGCCAATGTTAGTGTCAGTGTCAGTGTTGGTGTCAGTGTTAGTGTCAGTGTTAGTGTCAGTGGTAGTGTCAGTGTTAGTGTTAGTGTCAGTGTTAGTGTCATTGTTAGTGTCAACGTTAGTGTCAGTGTTAGTGTCAGTGTTAGTGTCAGTGTTAGTGTCAGTGTTAGTGTCAGTGGTAGTGTCAGTGTTAGTGTCAGTGTTAGTGTCAGTGGTAGTGTCATTGTTTGTGTCAGTGTCAGTGTCATTGTTAGTGTCAGTGTTAGTGTCAGTGTTAGTATCAGTGTCAGTGTCAGTGTTAGTGTCAGTGTTAGTGTCAATGTTAGTGTCAGTGTCAGTGGTAGTGTCATTGTTAGTGTCAGTGTTAGTGTCAGTGTTAGTGTCAGTTTTCGTGTCAGTGTTAGTGTCAGTGTTAGTGTTAGTGTCAGTGTTAGTGTCAGTGTCAGTGTCAGTGGTGGTGTCAGTGGTAGTGCTAGTGGTAGTGTCATTGTTAGTGTCAGTGTTAGTGTCAGTGTTAGTGTCAGTGGTAGTGTCAATGTTAGTGTTAGTGTCAGTGTCAGTGTCAGTGTTAGTGTTAGTGTCAATGTCAGTGGTAGTGTCATTGTTTGTGTCAGTGTCAGTGTCATTTTTAGTGTCAGTGTTAGTGTCAGTGTTAGTGTCAGTGTCAGTGTTAGTGTCAGTGTTAGTGTCAGTGATAGTGTCAGTGTTAGATTTAGTGTTAGTGTCAGTGTTAGTGTCAGTGTTAGTGTCAGTGTTAGTGTCAGTGTTAGTGTTAGTGTCAGTGTTAGTGTCAGTGTTAGTGTCAGTGTTAGTGTCAGTGTTAGTGTTAGTGTTAGTGTCAGTGTTAGTGTCAGTGTTAGTGACAGTGTTAGTGTCAGTGTCAGTGGTAGTGTCATTGTTAGTGTCAGTGTCAGTGTCATTGATAGTGTCAGTGTTAGTGTCAGTGTTAGTGTCAGTGTCAGTGTCATTGTTAGTGTCAGTGTTAGTGTCAGTGTTAGTGTCAGTGTCAGTGGTAGTGTCATTGTTATTGTCAGTGTTAGTGTCAGTGTTAGTGTCAGTGTTAGTGTCAGTGTTAGTGTCAGTGTTAGTGTCATTGTTAGTGGCAGTGTTAGTGCCAGTGTTAGTGTCAGTGTTAGTGTCAGTGTCATTGTTAGTGTCAGTGTTCGTGACAGTGTCAGTAGTAGTGTCATTGTTAGTGTCAGTGGTAGTGTCATTGTTAGTGTCAGTGTTAGTGTCAGTATTAGTGTCAGTGTTAGTGTCAGTGTTAGTGTCAGTGTCAGTGCGATTGTTAGTGTCAGTGTTAGTGTCAGTGGTAGTGTCATTGTTAGTGTCAGTGGTAGTGTCAGTGTTAGTGTCAGTGTCATTGTTAGTGTCAGTGTTAGTGTCAGTGTCAGTGGTAGTGTCGTTGTTAGTGTCAGTGTTAGTGTCAGTGTTAGTGTCATTGTTAGTGTCAGTGTTAGTGTCAGTGTCAGTGGTAGTGTCATTGTTAGTGTCAGTGTTAGTGTCAGTGTTAGAGTCAGTTTTCGTGTCAGTGTTAGTGTCAGTGTTAGTGTTAGTGTCAGTGTTAGTGCCAGTGTTAGTGTCATTGTCAGTGTCAGTGTTAGTGTCAGTGATAGTGTCAGTGTTAGTGTCACTGTCAGTGGTAGTGTCATTGTTAGTGTCAGTGTTAGTGTTAGTGTCAGTGTCAGTGTTAGTGTCAGTGTTAGTGTCAGTGTCAGTGGTAGTGTCAGTGGTAGTGTCAGTAGTAGTGTCAGTGTTAGTGTCAGTGTTAGTGCCAGTGTTAGTGTCAGTGTTAGTGTCAGTGTCAGTGTCATTGTTAGTGTCAGTGATAGTGTCAGTGTTAGTGTCACTGTCAGTGGTAGTGTCATTGTTAGTGTCAGTGTTAGTGTTAGTGTCAGTGTCAGTGTTAGTGTCAGTGTTAGTGTCAGTGTCAGTGGTAGTGTCAGTGGTAGTGTCAGTAGTAGTGTCAGTGTTAGTGTCAGTGTTAGTGCCAGTGTTAGTGTCAGTGTTAGTGTCAGTGTCAGTGTCAGTGTCAGTGTCAGTGTTAGTGTCAGTGTTAGTGTCAGTGTCAGTGGTAGTGTCATTGTTAGTGTCAGTGTTAGTGTCAGTGTTAGTGTCAGTGTTAGTGTCAGTTTTAGTGTCAGTGTCAGTGTCATTGTTAGTGTCAGTGTTAGTGTCAGTGTTAGTGTCAGTGTTAGTGTCAGTGTTAGTGCCAGTGTCAGTGTTAGTGTCACTGTTAGTGTCAGTGTCAGTGTCATTGTTAGTGTCAGTGTTAGTGTCAGTGTTAGTGTCAGTGTTAGTGTCAGTGTTAGTGTCAGTGTTAGTGTCAGTGTCAGTGTCATTATTAGTGTCAGTGCTAGTGTCAGTGTTAGTGTCAGTGTTAGTGTCAGTGTCAGTGGTAGTGTCAGTGTCAGTGTTAGTGTCAGTGTTAGTGTCAGTGTTAGTGTCAGTGTTAGTGTCAGTGTTAGTGTCAGTGGTAGTGTCAGTGTTAGTGTCAGTGTTGGTGTTAATGAACTTGAAGCGAAAGCAGAGAGCTCCTCAACAGTGTCCGCGGATATGGTACGTTTTACCGTGTCCAGATAAAGTCCCTATTCCACCCTCAATAGACGTAAATTACATAGGGGTGTTGATGCCCCGGTCACCAAGACTTCGGACCTGATTGCTCAGTCTTCCTATGAACTAACAATAAAACAACCATCCTGGTAAACATTCCAATTATTACTCACACTACACGTTCGAATTATTACTGATACTAGACACTCGATTGATTAGTCACACTAGACGCAATCGACTCATTACTCATACTGGGCATTCGACTAGTGATTACTGACCAAACATTCGATTTATAACGCTGACACACATATGATTTATAACCTCTGAAAAACATTAACATTTTTACGGCTGAAAAATGTTTCAAGTATTACATAAGAAAGACATTCATATTTTTACGGCTGACAAATGTTTGACGTATGACCTAAGAAAACCATTCGCATTTTTACCGCTCACAGATATTTGATTTATTGCAACTGATAGACATTGTATTTTGTTTTATCGAAACAGTGTATTCCCTATATTAAATAGTGCACGGCTTCTCGCCTGACGTTTTTCGCTGCATCTCATCAGGTGCATATTGCAGAGGAACATATTATTGTTTACAGAACAATGAACGCTTATTTTCCTGAAATATGAAGTACATCATCGCTGACCATGTAACATTCTACACAATAGCGCAAGGTCAGCGACGATCCACATCATATCACAGCCAAAGTATCACTCATTTGTCGCTTAATCGTCGACAGGGTCGTCTTCATTGCACAGGGTTTTTACCCCAAATGACACAGTCGCTTTACGCAGCGCGGAAAACGTCGCACAAAGCACGAACTCCGTAGCTCCATCGACGACCCTCAGGAGTCTCCGATGAAATGCACTCGTGAACCAAAGATGCGGCCCGGAATCGAGCCCACAACCTTCGGAGCCCGAGTCAGACGGCTTGACCACTTTGATACGGAGACAGTGTGAATGTTCACATAACTTGATATCTACATCTGCACTATGTACCTGACGAGATGCAGCGAAACGTGTCAGGCAATAAATCGTTAGTGTTAGTGACGTCAGCATCACGTGCAATATTGAATTATGGCGTCTGTGATTTCTGTGCATTTTCTGTCACCGCTGACATGTATTGGACTTATTACCTCTGACAGACATTCGACCTATTACCACAATGGGTTGGATTTATGGCGATCTCGTGTGCAATCAAACGATCCTCTCCCACACATTCACACCAAACGCCAAGTTTATGAGTTATACGCAACTCTACATCACAACATGGGATCATCAGAAACCACAAGGTAATGGCTCCCTACCAGTCTGGTTCATGAAGTTGTTGAGATAAATTCTGAGCCATGAAAAGACAACCAGTGACTTCAGGGTCAAAGTTACGCTGTCCGTGCCTGCAGGGTCCATACATGTTCTGTCGTTGCCGTCGGTTATTTCGGCTCTACTCCCGGACATATAAGCAAGGTCGGCTGTGAACAGATGTTTTGTATTTCAATAATAAGATTGGCATTAAAATACAGTGAGTGCCTTAAAGCCTTAAGATAGTTTATTCGTTTTTTGTTTTAACGGACGGTACCTCACTGTCTTTCTGACTGTCTATCTGCCTGTCTGTCTGTCTGTCTGTCTGTCTGTCTGTCTGTCTGTCTGTCAGTCTGTCGGTCGGTCGGTCGGTCAGTCGGTCTGGAATAAAAAAAACATGTATATTCATATGTTAATGTCATTGTTTTTTTTCTTACGCATATCCTTTACAGCACATCGCTGTCAACATCAGTATCTTTCAGCTGACTGTTGATTTCTTGGCAAGATTACGCTCAGTAGTTTGCCATTGCTTTCTGAGCGACCGGCTCACATACCCCATAAGTTACCGACGCGGAGAGAACCGCTACAAATTCTCACATACACCACGTTACTGACTAGAGTATACGGGATTACGGAGAAAGTCGTGTAACCCCTTGCCCAGAGAGACCGTCGTTAATGTCATTACATTTTCTAAATTGCATGTTTTTATTTAGATTGGTTTCTGGTGTTCTCGATGTTATGATAAAGTCATTCTTTCTGTCGTGGTATAACTTATGTTATCTTATTTGTGTGTGTGTGTGTGTGTGTGTGTGTGTGTGTGTGTGTGTGTGGTGTGTGTGTGGTGTGTGTGTGTTTGTGTGTGTGTGTGTGATCATCGTTGCTCCCCCCCCCCCACCCTGTGATTTACATGTCCGTAACGGAGTTCGTTGCAGGTATGTCAAGTCTGTGTTTAGTACCTCTCACTTTTTCGCTGGAACACACATACCTGTTTGTAGTTCATATTGTTATATCCTGGTGCAGCCGAGACTTCTCTTATCCATTACAAATGAGGATTTTCGTACAACTGATATAAGAACTGGGATATAATCAGCAATACGAACATTCAGGAAGATACATACAGATATAAAAACTTGGATAGTATCAGCAACAAGAGCATTCAGTAAGATTTTACTGAAATAATATGGTATTAGCAACAGCAAGAACATCCATGAAGATATATACTGTTTCCACCACATCAATACTGAGCTACGGAACAGGATAATCTCTATTTGTACGTGGTCTGCAGTACTATACGGCTCCGAAACGTGGACACTAAACAGCTACGACACAATAGCAACAACTAGATAACAATTAGTATAATAAGTCACATCACTAAGATTTTGCTAAGAATTGTCATGCAAAGAGTTAAGAAAAAAATACAACCTGAAATAGGAGAACAATGTGGGTTTGTAGAAAGCAAGGGTACCGTAAATGATGTGTATATACTGAGAACATTAATTGAATGTTGTGTAGAAATACAAAAAGCCTTACATGTTTCTTTTATTGCCTACACAAAGGCTTTTAATAAAGTAAGACGTGTCAACATGATAAACATGTTTGCAGATCTACAAATTTATGGAAAAGATATTAGACTTGACAAAAACATATATTGGACACAACAAGCTGCCATACAGTTTAATGAAGTAGGTCACTATTAGCTTATTAAGAGAAGCGTGAAACAGGGATGCGTAATGCCACCAGATCTGTTTCCCCTGTACAGTGAAAATATTTTCAGAAATGTAGAAGATATTAGTTAGTTAGTTAGTCGACAGATCATCCTCATTGCACATCGAAAGATTCAGAAAGATCTAGCATACATACTTGTCACTTAAAATAAAAATCGCTTAAAAGTCGACAGGGCCGACTTCATTGCACCGGGTTTTATTCCATATGGCTCGGTCTCCTTCCGCAGCGCGGAAAGCGTCCCACCAAGCACGAACTCCGTAGCTCTAGCGACGACCCACAAGAGTCTCCAAAAAATTTAACTCGTTAACCCAATGATGCAGCCCGGAATCGAACCTACAACCTTCGGAGCCCGAGTCAAACGGCTTGACCATTTCGTCACGGTGACTCATACATACATGTGTATGACTACAGACACAAGACATGCACCGTCCTGACATGCCGTTCCAAACCATCCACCCACACATACACCACACTGTGCCAACACATACCATACTGACATGCCGTACCAAACCATCCACCCACACACGTGGTAGATCCGGTACAGAGGCCGTTATTGTCACAGCTCCCATTGGCACATCGACACTTGTATTCACATCTTGATCCGAACCAGCCGCCAGTACAGCCTGGTGTATGTAATCATGTGTAAGATGTAAGTACGATCTAATGGATGTAATCACGTGTAAGATGTATGCGCGATCTAGTACAGTGGTTCTCAACGTTTGTTTGTCCATGCACCCCTTTACCAAATGTTCAAAGTGTCATTTCCCTCCTCCCCTTTAGTATTTCCTCCCTACAGATCCCCCACCCCCACTCCTATACAGTATACGTAAAAATGGACGCTACATTTAATAACACATACTTGAACAAGTCTAGACGTCTTCATAAAACGTGATATGCGTGTCTACTTCCGTTATAAAATTACTTTCATCAGGACGAGAAGTACAGAACCGTGAAGTATGGAGGGAAAAACAATATCAAGCAATCGGTTCTTGAATTAACGCGATCATAAATAATCTTAATTCCCCCCCCCCCCCCGGGAATTCCCCACCGGTTGAGAACCACTGATCTAGTGTATGTAATTATATGTAAGACGTCAGTACAGGCTGGTGGATATAATCAAGTACAAAGTATAAGACACTGCAACGTTATAATTATTGTACTCTACATTCTGGCTCGTCCACCACATCCTAAGCCTGCTCCTTGTCACTGTCAAATCTAACACAATGAGCATACACACGTTTCCGCACCTTGACTGCCTCTGTCTTCGTTGACATCAAGTGGACACAAAGATGACCACTTAAAAACGACTTCTTTCCCGTTCGCACGAAGATCTCCACGCCAATACCACCAAAGAAAGTTAGGCCGGCGTACAGTGCGTGATGAAATGAAGTATCAAATCCTACATCCATGATTCTGTCTTATTCTTCTTGTAGCAGCACACAATGCAGACCTGGCCGACTTCATACGCCTGAACCTCAACATTGTTGTGTGAATGTGTAATGTACTCGTTGTTATGTCATGAACAACTCTTGTATTTGTCTACCTTTCGTTGTTAATGATTATTGTCAATCATCTCATCTTATCATGTTCCTCTTGTATCTTGCGGTGTCGAGGTGAAGTATAAACAATGGGAGAGTGCCCGCTTATGGCCTTCATGTATCGATATTCCCATGGACTCTGTTACGTTCACGTGGTCGGCCTCTTCCTCTGCTTCCCTCTGGTCTGTACATCATTGCTTGTTGTGGTATGCTGCTGACTGGTAACCTACTTGCATGGCTAAACTATTTGACTTGGTGCCTTCTAATAAAATCTGACTGGCACCTTACCGTCTTGACAGACGATAGTTTGAAATATGGAGTTATACCTCTCCATAACACAAAGCCTTGGTTGAATTTAGAGACCATGTGCTGCCCATACAGCATGATCCCTCTCTCGGCCTGTCTAGTTTACTCCAGAGGAAAGGTAACACCAATACTTCTGGAACAAGACAAGCTGCAGAAGCTACTGGATCAGCAAAGCAATGCTGTAACTGTCCGCATGTCGGAGCTTCGATCCTATACCAGTTGCCAACCAAGGCTTAGGGCCTGGTCCGCCCTGCCATGACATTTAGTCTTTATGTTGCATTTCATCGTACTAGGATAAGGCTTGTACCCTCCCAACTGCGCTCCTCCGCCCGAAGCCGTTGGCACAATGTGGGGTGTCGGCTTTGGTAAGCATCGCCCAAAATTCGGCGCTAACAGAAACAGGTAGTACCGTCTACGGTAGCTCAGTTATATCTAACTATGACCTGACATCTAATAAAATCTAGTGCGGCTGTAACCCCACACTTTAGTCCTGATTTCTTCATTTCTGATCTTATCTCTTCTTGATACGTTGAGTATTATTCTCGGTAATCTCATTTCTGTTGTTGTGATTTTTATATCTCTTTTTCTGTCATTGTCCAGGTTTCGTATTGGTAACATACTGCTCGTAGAAAACGAGGAAGTATTATTGTCAATAAGTACGTAAAATACAGAACTATTTCACAATACATTGTGTATATAATAAACGTCATTAGTCATTATTCGCAGTTCTGACATCACTTCGAATTGGTTTTTATGTTTGTGAATTGACACAAAATGCTCTCCATTGTCCCGTGTGAAAATTGGAACAGACAGCATTCCCGACAAAACCAACAGGACTCACACGCATGTTTGCATAAGGCTACTGCCATAATGTCAACACTACAATCCGCCACTAGAATTACATTTCTCCTTCGATAGGAGCAGCAGTCAATAGGAAAATCAGAAGTTTTATACGCATTAGTAGATAAGTCAAACCACTTAGTTTATCAACCGGCCCGCGTCATTTTTCTGATCATGCAATTCACAATCCAAACAACTGTGGAAAGACGAAAAAGCATTCCCCTCGAAATCCATGGCTCACAGCGTCGCTTCACGCACATAACTCAGTAGCTGTGAGTCGGATCCATGAACTAAAAGTCCAAAATGAGTAACATGCGTAAGCAAACCGTAGCCAGAAGCAAAAACATGCCAAAATAGTAACGGATCGCCAGCCTACCTGCCATATGGAACCATGGGAAATGAATTAAAAGTAAATAAAAGACTCTTTCTTTCGCTTTACGACGTAGGTGGCATAATATGCTAGGCGCATATAGGTATAGACCTGTTTCCTATAACCACTCTAGGTTGTGTCCATCTGGCAACCCAGGACAATTATTTATTTAGTTAGTTACTTAGTTAGTTAGTCGCGGTTCCAACTTAACGGCAACGGGTCGTCCCCATTATGCTCCGATCCTGTGCCAGTGAATGTCCCACGAGATTCCGTCATAATTTTTTTCCCCGCGTTTCCATCCTGTTTCAGGATATTGCGGTCAACACCAGCATCTTTCAGCTGTATGTTGATTCCTGGGCTAAACTACTCTCATCAGCACGCCACGACTTTCTGGGCGACCGGCTCCATACTCTCTCGTAAGTCACTGGCGCGACTCAAACCACTTCTAATTCTCGTGCGCTCATGTCAACCACGAGAGTATTCTGGATTAACGGAGAAAGCTGCCAAGTCCTCTGCCAGGGAGCCGGCATTCCGTCAGAATGCCAACACAAAAGTCCTCAACGGAAAATACAGTTTATCGTCGATGGAAGCTGCAGTCACTAGAAAACACACAGCCACATATTACTGATTATTATTGCATTAAACGTCGAGATGATCGACTGCATTGCCCCGGGATTTATCCCATATGATTCGATAGGGCGGGCCGCTGAAAGCATCGCACAAAGTACGATACCTTAGCTTCGGCGACGCCCCCATAAGTCTCCGAGGAAAAAAAGTATTCGTGAACCGAAAAGGCAATCCACTCAATTCCAAGCGACAGGCGATGGATTTTAACCCGTGACAAGTGTCTAATCACACTGAGGATTTTAACCCATGACAAGCGTCTAGTCACGATGAGGATTTTAACCCATGACAAGCGTCTAGTCACGATGAGGATTTTAACCCATGACAAGCGTCTGGTCATGATAAGGATTTTAACCCATGACAAGCGTCTTCTCACTACTCTAGCAGCACATGCTACAAGACCTTACGTGGTGTAAACGTGTCCTTTACTTCCTCATTCACGCACAAGGTACCCACTTGTCTGACAGCTCACTTCCAAGACAAATGTCACAAAGGAAAAGAACAACACACGTTTGATGTCCAGGCACAACATGCTGTCATCTCTTGAACATGTCAACTCGCCCTGGCACAGTTAAGTCTGAAATGGATCAAAGCAACAGTTTATCATCATCAGTTACCCTGACTACAGGCATGGGGTATCATGCTCCTTCACATCTCCTGATCTCTCAACATGTGTATCAGTTTGTTTGCTGGTGGTGTTGTATAGTTCATTCATTTGCATTCACTTTGCTGTATGGCAGTAAATCATAGACTGTGAATGACGAAAGTGAGAAGAGCATGGATGTAACAGAGATGTGGTTTCCCGGACTGACAACAAAACTGACGATTGCCTGGTTGAGGCTAATGAAACTAGTACACTGTATACAATTATAGGACATAGACAAACAACAGTCTTTGGTCATGTGAACGGACCAACGAACGGGCAAACTTTATTTTTAAATTTGGCACGCAGACCCGTCTGCCAATCTGCTCTTCTTATCTCTTTCATCTCATACATTATTTTATTCATTCTTCACTTATAAAGCTTATCTTAGACAAAAACAGACAAATCTATATATATATATAAAATGCAATGTCTGTCTGTCTGTCTGTCTGTCTGTCTGTCTGTCGGTCGGTCGGTCGGTCTGTCCGTCCGTCCGTCCGCCTGTCTGTCTGTCTGTCTGTCTGTCTGTCTGTCTGTCTGTCTGTCTGTCTGTCTGTCTGTCTGTCTGTCTGTCTGTCTGTCTGTCTGTCTGTCTGTCTGTCTGTCTATATGTGATTTATGCGTTCGCGAACGGTCAATCCGATTGAGATGAAATTTTCTACACGTGTTCTTATCGTTTCCGTGCAGCAAACTGATATAATTTGTTAGTTTACAAACTATTATTTACGTAATAAATTTAATTTTGTAATTTTGGTGATCGAGTGAAATGGCGAGTCATGACCGCCCACGCTTTCCGGCATGGCACATGATTGATTGATTATAATTTATATATAGCGAGGGGACTTAACTTAAGAAAAGTTATATCAATGGACATAAATTTTAGTAGCATTGCTATACCTTAAGTTAAGTCCCCTTGCTATATATACGCGGAACATAGATAGATAGACAGACAGACAGACAGACAGACAGACAGACAGACAGACAGACAGACGGACGGACGGACGGACGGACGGACAGAAAGACAGACAGACAGACAGACAGACAGACAGACAGACAGACAGACAGACAGACAGACAGACAGACGGACGGACGGACGGACGTAAGGACGTACGGACGGACAAACGGACGGACGGACGGACGGACAGACAGACAGACAGACAGACAGACAGACAGACAGACAGACAGATAGATAGATAGATAGATAGATAGATAGATAGATAGATAGATAGATAGATAGATAGATAGATAGATAGATCCCTGCCCTATTTAGTTATTGGGATGAAGATTGTTCTCTTCCAATCTGTTCGCCATATTTCAGGGAACGGGAATGGGAGCTTATATGACTACTAATATGAATTAAATGGGCGAAGTCGGGCCGGGTCGTCTTTTTTGGGTACGGGAACGGGGGTAGGGGCCGAATATGAATTAAATGAGACGCTCCCCGCTAGGGGCTGGGCGAAGCCGGGGCGGGTCGTCTTTTCTTGGGAACTGGAACGGGAGCAGGGGCCGAATATGAATTAAATGAGACGCTCCACGCCAGGGGCTGGGCGAAGCTGGGGCGGGTCGTCAAGTTTTGGGAACGGGAGCAGGGGACGAATATGAATTAAATGAGATGCTCCCTGCCAGGGTCTGGGCGAAGCCAGGCCGGGTCAGCTAGTATGCAATAAAACGCATTGACAATAATCAATAACACATTACTCACTAAAGCAACATTTTACATTGCCATTATAATTACCTGAGGTAGGTGTAACGTACTATACATATGGGAATATTTATTATAATATAACACTATAAGATAATTATTATTATTTTTTTAAATGAGAAGAGAGGCATTGGAGGACATCATCACTACTGGAAAGATCAAGAAGAAGCGAGACAGATGAAGAGAAATGCTATTGGATGGGCTGAGACGGTGGCGTGGAGGAGTTGATCCAGAACCCCAAGGAAGGAGACCTGTGCAATGACACTAACGCCTACGCCAGTTGACGGGACACCCAATGATGATGCTGACAGGCGTCATTACACTAAGGGCATACTCACGTGTACTCAGTCTCCCTCACAAGACATTGACAAGTATTCATGAAGTGAAGTGTCAGTGGCAAAGTGGTTATGGAAGAAGCTACTACGTCCTCTGTAACATGTACGGTTGGCCGAGCGTCCAAGTTCACTTCCTACTTCAGCGATGCTATATCGTCATTTGAAGGTGGAAGGTGCAAATTCATTTATGGCCACAATATAGCTTTACATTTCTAAACTCTCGTGTGTGTACACTAAATTTTATTTCTTTCCCATCCCATTATTCTGTGAGTGGCAAACAGTTAAGTTAGTTGGATAACTTTTACAGGTCGTAGCAATCAACCTCAGCATTTTTCGGCTATTCGTGATTCCTGGACAAGTTTATGTTCAGTAGTTTGCCATTACTTTCTGAACGACCGATATACATAATATTTCATTAAAAAACAAAAAAACAAACAGACAACGCAAGGCGGTCGGCTACCAAAGCCCAATCACCCGCAACTGTGTTTCGAACTGGGTCCGCAACACCTACGCCACGGGGCAGGCGAACAGTACCAGCGAGTATTTTTTATCATTTCTTATTGATTTATGTTTGTTAAAATAGCCATCCGTGTGTGTTCTGTTACTGTCGGTCCTATATGCTTGTAGTATGACGTTTGTGACAGGAGAGAATAGATAAACAGACATAGGACGAGTCACTTTCCGTCCTTCCTATCTGTGCTTTGTGACAAGATGGAAGCTAATAAAACGACATGTTAAAGATTACTGTCTGTTCTACTTACCTGTCTTTTATAACAAGAAGGAAATTGATAAACAAACACAGGAAAAATCACTGCATTTAAAAGGTATGTTTCAAAGCAAATGTTGTTATCGTTTCTGTTACACACTTCCTGTTGGGCATTCTGCAGTGATTTTGGTTCCGCAACATAAAATTGGGAATATCCTATTTCAGTATTTGTTTGTGACCACGCACAATAGTTAATTTCTTCATACAGAGAGGTGCTTCTTAATCTGGAGGTGACCTGCGACCATGCAGTCCACACGGCAATGTGACAGGCCACGGGCTACAGCTAGCAGTACAACATGACAGAAGGCTAAAGCTAGACAGTACAACATGACAGAAGGCTACATCGTTGGTGACCAGTTCCCTTCTTCATTGCGTTTTATTCTCAATTTCATCATCATCACGTACCATGCCGATAAGCGTGGGCGGTTATGTTTCACCGTCTCACTCGATCACCAGAGTCGTGGATCTGCACTGTGTTTTTGTCTAGACTATACTACATGGCCAAGCTATCCAAGAATTTACTTCTCTGCCTTCCCCTTGTTCGTTTTTATTCAATCTTACCAGTTATCACCAAATTCTCCAATTTATTTTTTCTCATAAAGTGTCCAAAAATTGTGACTGTCTACGTCTAATTTTCATAATCGGTTTACGGTTTTCATTTGTTTCTTGTAATGAATGAATCACCCAAAAAACGAGAAGTAGATTGTGAGCTTTACTAAAACACGACTACAAGAGACAAATTGGACGTTGCGGCTAAAGCCTTCACAGCACAGGACAAACAAATAAAAACCGACACAGACCTACATGAAACACACTATGACAATATGAAACTAATTAAAGGTACATATCTGAATCCCTTGATTGGAAAGACTGGTTCACAGTTTGACTAGTTGGAAAAGAGAAAAAAAGGAAAGAAAAAAGATTTGTTTCTTGTAGGACTTGTTTGCAGAACATTCTGAAAATACACTGAAAACTATTATTCTAGAATAAGTTGACACCAGGGCAGTCAATGACTTATAAATCAACAATGTACTCAGTGTCAGGTCTGTCAGTTCCGCGTGCTGATCATATACTGAGGATGAGATCTGTCCCATGTGCAATGTCGATAATTTGAGTAACTCACTAATTAACTGACTAACTGACTGACTGACTAAAGCTAACTAATTAACTAACCAACCAACTAATCAATCAACTAACTAACTAGTTGACTACCAAACTTATTAATCAGTTAAATAACTGACCAACTAATTAAATATTTTGAAATCTTTGATGAGGTGACAAAATCCCTTCGTGGTTGACCTGTATTCTCAATTTTTGAAGAATGCTTAAAACAATGGGGAATCCATTTTAAGACCGGTGTTCTGTCAATACAAGAATGTGATGAAGCATGATAGAAGTTAATGCGGAATTCAAACCTGCAAGAAAACTGACACCTAAACATTTCCTACAGGAGTGTTAAACAAAGGCTACATCGAAGGAGCGGCTGGCCGAGTGGCTAGAACGCCGGACTCTCCTTAGGGAGACCCGGGTTCGATTCCTCGGTAAGGCGTGGGCGTTTTTTTCTGTCGGGGCAAAAAGAAAATCCTAACCTGCACAGTTCGCGGCGACTGCACTAGCCAGGCGGCCTTTATTCCTCAGGCTCAAAGACCCCTCAACCATACTTCGCAAGGTACTAAATTGACAGTAAATGACAGTTTTATGACAGTTCAACAAATGCCGAAAAGAGCAAACTATGTTGGCCTACAGCCACTCCATTATAAGACAAATTCCATGAAGATGTCAACAAGCTTAAGCTGACTTCTGCAGTCATTGCATTTATTCATACCAGGCAATAAATTGTGCCTCATATTGTTTATGGATTCTATGTTTACATTCGCTAACGAAATAATACATTGTTTTGTATAAGAAAAATCGAAGAGGTTATATGACCCGTGGCTCTGACTTCAGAGCGCTGTCTAGTCAGACCCACAACCCAGCCTAGGGTGAACACATCCTTCAAGTCTTGTCCCGCCCAACTAGTCTTGCTGTAAAGTAGATTGGTTCTCCCTTAGCCCTGAGCACCGTGGATTGGAGTGAACACCTCATCGGTGTGAACACCAGGAGACAGAAATGTCGCTGGATTCCCCTCAACGGTGTGAACACCAGGAGACAGAAATGTCGCTGGATTCCCCTCCACGGCAGTCAATCTGCGGCAGCTGAAGGTTGAGCCAGGCGCCACGCAGGAGTCGCTCTCCGTTACAAAGGAAGAAGGGCGAGGGTGGGAAGCATCTCACCCACAAATCAAGAAGAATCAATCAATCAGGTGCCGTCGCCACAAAACAGGTTGGCGGCAATGGATCTCCAACACTGTGTGTCTCCCACCATGACTGTACATTGTATCAGATTGCTCTTCGTCCATCTCTTGATGGTATCTTCCCACATTTGACAATTCTCATTTTTAATGCGTTATTAATCTCCATGGTGATCGTGTGAGATGGGACACATGGCGGCCCACGCTTATCGGCATGGCACATGATGAATGAAACTCTCTAGATGTTAACACTGATTTCACGCTGTTGAAAGCATTTTTGACCATTCCATTCTCTTTTAAATTAGTGTTTCACGTGTGTCATCATCTGCTATGACATGTCTGAGATGGGAGAAACTTGTTACCTGTTATAGTATCTCACAGTTTAATGTGATGATCATTGATTACCTTTCCTTTCCACTGCTAATTATCATAGTTTCAATCTTTTTGGATGTTAAAATATAAGCCACAGTCTGCACACTGCCTGTGTACATGGTAGACTAATTTTGGTAACAATTACTCGCTTTCTGCTGCTAACACTATCATCAGTGTACCTAAGATATTGTTTATTTTTCAGTTGATGTTAAGTCCAGGTTGTTCGACTTGTTCATACATTCTTCTGTATATAATTTGCAGGGACTAGGGGGACAACACGTATCCCTGCCGTAAGCCTCTTTTTATCTCTATTGGCGACGAATTATAATTTATACAATGGGTGAAGTTGTGATATTCTAGTCTGATAATTTGATAGTGTCTAGCATCATCCGCTCACACACCAGTGATCCGGAGTTCAATCCCGGGTCAGTCCGGGATATGCACTACTGACGATCTCCAACGAGAGAGAAACTCGAGTCTAGTGCTTCCAATCTGACGTGGACAAGGCCCAAGGTTCAGCGTTGCCAGGAGTGGGTTGTGCCCAATATTCACACCTCAATTCTCGAGACGATAAAATGGTGTTATACCTCTCAATAACACAAAGCTTGGACTGAATTTAAAGTCAATGTATTGCCCATGCAGCATGATCCCCCTCTCGGTCTGCCTAGCTTGCCCCAGAGGAAAGGTAACACCAATACGTCTGGAAAAAGGCAAGCTGCAGAAGCTGCCGGATCAGCAAAGCAATACTATAACTGTCCATTTGTCGGAGCTTCGATCACAGACCAGTTTTCGACTAAGGCTTACGGACTGGTCTGCCCTGTCATGACATTTAGTATTTACGCTGCATTTCCTCACACAAGGTATGGCTTGTACCCTCCCATTCAACTCTTCCGTCCGGAGCCGTTGTCACAATGTGGGGTTTCGGGTTTGGTGAATGCCGCCCAACATTTTGCGCTAACAGAAAGCAGGTAGTACCGTCTACTGTCATGCGGTAGCTCAGACACATCGGACTAAGACCTATATATATACAGCCATAATAGAGACAAGAACATATAGCTGATCCAAGATTGGTGATTGTGTGAGATCGGGAACCATGACCGCCCACGCGTATACAAATGGCACATGACGATGATGATATTGTAACACACAACGTCGGAATAGCAGTAAAGTAAAGAAAAGTAAAGTAAAGTAAGGTAAAGTAAAGTGGAAAGTAACAAATGCTTCGTTAAAGTGTTAATAGTTTACCAATCTTTAATAGTTGGCAATTATCTATATTCCACAGGTGGCATGTCTCACTACAGGCACTGTACAGTGCTCCTGGCAGACAGCCTAAATTGTGTACCTAGAATGCCTTGGGACGTAAAGGCGTCCGGGCTTATACTGACCTCATCAGCCATAGAGTGCCGGTTGGTCTATAGACACATGTATCTAGCATCGTGTGCCCGACGTCCCTTTAGGCGTGTTAAAGGGTTCTTTACTTTACTGACTGCACAGACCGCTCAAAATAAAACAAAAGTGTGCCTTCAAATGTTTGCCAGCGGCACGCCAAGAAAGCATGGCTACATACATCTGAGGATGTGGCGTTCTCCATTTACTGGAGGCCATGAGATGCCAAAGAACTTCATCTCAAAGAACTTCAAAGATCTCAGGGATTTAATTCCAACAACCAATATAACATTTAGAACATCACAGGCCAATTCGGGTGTCAAGAGTCCGTATCTCTCCAGCGGGACATGAGTGACCACTAACTCCATTGTTCTAGTCCAGGTGTCGGCGTCTCGGCTGCGCGCGTTTTACACACACACAATTGTCGGCATCATGGCATATTCTTTTAACTGTCTGGCTGTATGTTTTTATACTGATATCGGACGGAGGTGACACGTGATTACGGTTTGCTTGTTTTCATTGCAGCATCCTTAATATTGCTGGTACATGCAAGGAAAGGTTTTATCTACAAGAGGATTAGTGGATTTTTGCCAATGAAGTCGGTACGTGGCATCCAGGCTGGCGTACAGTAGTATGACTTCATGAAGGCAACAATGACTTCCTAATTAACGGCAGAAACCATATATATATATAGACCGTGCTCCTAGACCACTCATTCTGAACCCAGTGGTGATTGCAAGAGGTTGTGTTCTTAACTGTGGATCTGTTCGACATTTGGATATCTTATATTTACCAGTGGTGATTGCAAGAGGTTGTGTTCTTAACTGTGGATCTGTTCGACATTTGGATATCTTATATTTACCAGTGGTGATTGCAAGAGGTTGTGTTCTTAACTGTGGATCTGTTCGACATTTGGATATCTTATATTTACCAGTGGTGATTGCAAGAGGTTGTGTTCTTAACTGTGGATCTGTTCGACATTTGGATATCTTATATTTACCAGTGGTGATTGCAAGAGGTTGTGTTCTTAACTGTGGATCTGTTCGACATTTGGATATCTTATATTTACCAGTGGTGATTGCAAGAGGTTGTGTTCTTAACTGTGGATCTGTTCGACATTTGGATATCTTATATTTACCAGTGGTGATTCTAGCTAGTTTTGTGTTATTGCAACAAATATTTCGTGCCTTTTTAACGTTCTTTGGATTTACTGTTGTAACTTTGAATAACTCGTATTTACGAGTCCATACAGCTAATTTATTCAGGATGTCTAATGCAGTTATTGGCGAGGCTGTGTACCTAGAATTAGACGTAGATTTTGTAAGAACTTTTTTCCAGCCTATTAATGTTATTGACAATGGAATGTGCGGAGAGGTTATTTTGGCAAAACCCTTGGAGGACTTAACACGGAAATGTGTCGTGAAAAAATTCAGTTTACTAACAGAAACAGAGGATAGATCAGAAAGAAATGAAAGAATATTCAAAAACGAGGTGAAGTTCATGCAAGGTTTGAGGCACCCATATATTGCTACTAGCATGCTGGCCGTTAAATGTCCTGGATATTTAGCCCTCTCAATGGATTACTATGAGGGACGGACATTGAATCACCATGTCGGCAGCATCAGCATTGAGATGGCGGAACTGTGCGTTATACAAGTGGCCTGTGCTCTTCGGTACATGCACAGGAACAACCTCGCTCATCTTGACGTGAAACTGGAAAACATCTTTGTAGACGGTGAATTTAACTCCATTCTGGGAGACTTCGGCTTGTCAGTTGTGTTGTCGCCCGAGCAGCAGACTTTGCCTAAATACGAATGCGGAGGTACACCTTGTTACTTTGCGCCGGAACGCAAGAGACGACAATCACCTGACACGGAACTTGACCCATACAAAGTAAGTCTAACACTTTAAGAACTGTGTATATGTTGTCCTGTAGCATCTTGTTTGTTTCTCTTCGTTTTTATTTGATGTAAGACTGGTATGTACAAACAAAAAATGTCACAATCTGTGAATATCTTAGTTTCATAACCAACAGCAATGTTTATTGTTGAAAATCAGGTACAGCACGCTGGCCAAAGTAATGCATGGATTACACAGTATGAAGAACCTATTGATAAGAGCGCTCGTTGTTAAATATCCTGAGTACTAATGTCGAGGTAGTGGGTTCAACCCTTTCAGGTCAGTTGGACTAAACTATTGACTTCTCGTCCTTGACTTGCGGATGTAAGTTACAAGTACCTCGGAAGTTGGAGTGGGTTTGCCTGATGAGGACGGACACTTGTGATAAGGAAAGCTAACCCACATGCAAAATCCAGTGATACTAGAAGTAGTAACTGTAGACGTGCGCTGTCCCTGGGTGCCAAGTGTTTCATCTTCACATATCCCAGGCCATCACATCATAAAATTGGGTGTCCATCAATTATTCGCTACAGTTTCTTGCCACAAAATTCCCGGTAAATTATCCGTTTCCCATGTCATCAGATTTAGTCGATCCTACAGCTATGCAAAATGTTTCCCGGCCTTTGCAGGACTTTGCGAATAGCTGGGGAGAGAAGCTCTGGACAAAAGAGACAGACGGCGTGAAAGATAGACGGCATGGACAGATTACATTAAGACATGGTCAGAACAGTCTAACAGAATGTACAACGAAGGCTCAACACTGATATTTGTGGTGGTCAGTTGCAGCCAGCCGTCATTGAAGATGTGATAAAAAATGATGACAGTCTTTGCCTGTACAGAAAGATTGCACACACACGCATGTATAACATATATCAGTTGTAAAATGTGTTACTGACAACGAAAGATGGCTGGTCTTAATTGCTGTAGTAAAACCTATTTTATTTGGTCTCAACATTGTCGTAAGACGTTTTGTTTGGTCTCACATGGTGTACTCATAGAAAGACATGTTTTATTGGGTCTCAAATGTTTTAGTCAGACATGTTTTGGTGGGTTGTAATTGTTGTAGTAAGACATATTTTGGTGGGTCTGAACTGTTGTAGTAAGACATGTTTTGTTTGGTCTCAACTGTTGTAGTAAGACATGTTTTGTCTCGTGTCAATTGTTGTAGTAAAACATGTTTTGTCTCGTCTCAACTGTTGTAGTAAGACATGTTTTGTCTTGTCTCAATTGTTGTAGTAAGACATGTTTTGTCTTGTCTCAATTGTTGTAGTAAGACATGTTTTGTCTCGTCTCAACTGTTGTAGTAAGACATGTTTTAAAACTGCCAATCTCCAGATGGACTCTTACTGCTTGGGCGTGGTGCTGTGGTGCTTGGTATTTAAACGAAGTCCTCACGTGGACACCTATTATTATCTTGAAGCCAGACGAAGACAAGATCTGCAGCCACTGATCAAGTAATGACATCTATTTCTATAATTCTTTACACGCACACCCACATACAAGCGCGCGCACACACCGACAACACACATAAATAGTCAGCTATCTGCCTGCCTGTCTGTCTGTCGCTCTATCTAGAGAGATGTGCTCCAAGTATGTGTACTTTCTCCAGATCTGGTTTCCTTATACAGTTGAAATATTATAATAAGTGTAGAATATATGAGAGGAATCGTATCGTATGACATAACATCAACAATATAAGACATGCAAATGATACAGTATTGACAGCAGACAATGATCGGAATCCTCGGCATTAAGTGGATGCTAAGATACGCAGTGAGCGACTAGGATTCGAATTAGATTGTAAGTAAACATAAATGATAACAGATCGTGTATTAGATAGAGACATTAGAGCCAGACTAAATATTTTGGGCAGGCATTAAAGGGAATTAACTTTCAAAAACTCAGACTCTAGTGGCAAACGTAATGGGAAAACAAGCAAGGGGAAGTCATCGAGATAAACGCAACCATGGCTTGGCCACACGGCTTGATCAGAACAAGCACGTTGAATTAACCACGACTCTGGTGAGCACATGATATGGCCAACTGTGACTCCTAACGCATATCGATAGGGCACTTGATGATGAAGGTTTATCTATCTACCAACCTGTTTGTTGGTCTGTCTGCCTTGCGTGTAAAGACGATGCTGAACTAAGCAGTCATAATAATGAAATCATAACCTGTAGCATATCCTGGTATCGTTTACACTTGTGTAACGGGGCAGATACAGACATGACAACACATCTGAGTATGTCCGTTTCCAAGTATGTCTGTCTGTCATTCTGAATGTCGGCCAGTCTTTATGCTATTCTGTCTGTTATTCTGTATGCCGGCAAGTCTTTATGCCATTCTTTCTGTCTGTCATTCTGTATGTCAGCAAGTCTGTATGCCATTCTGTCAGTCTGTCAATCTGTATGTCGGCAAGTCCTTATGCTATTCTGTCGGTCTGTCATTCTGTATGTCGGCAAGTTTTTATGCCATTATGTCGCGGGCTACCATGCTTCTCCACATCATGCAGTTTCCAACGGCAAGTATCAGTTCCGGTGCTGACTTCCTTCTATGCCATAACACAAGACTGTGAAGATATTCTCTCGTTGTTTTCCTGTATCGCTGTTGCCACAAATTTGTCCAGTTGTCACAATATTTTCCACCTTTTGTTTTCTCATATGTCCACAAAAAGAAGGCTGCTTCTTTCTGATGCTAGAGATAAGTCTTTGTGTATTATCCTCCCTCACAATGTTTAGACATTGGCTGTCCAATGAGTCAAGAAACAAATGAAGATCGTAAACCGATTAGAGTCATTAGACATAGATGGTCAAAATATTTAGGACATATTATGAGAAAAAATGACTTGGAGAACTTGGTGACAACTGGCACGATCGAAGGGAAGATACCAAGGGAAAGACAGAGAAGTAAATACTTGGATGGTTTGGCCACGTGGCATGGTCGAGACAGAAACACGGAGCTGATCCACGACTCTAGTGATCGAGTGAGATGGCAAAACATGACCACCCACACTTATCGGCATTGCACATGATGGATGATGGATGTCCAATGAGTATTTAGCATTATTCCCTAAAACCACACCCCACAGTTTCTATGGATATTTGGTTTCTTTACTAATTGTCCAGGGTTCAATCATATATTATATGCGAATGAAGCCGATACACTGTCTCTGTTTGCCTACAATGTAACACATGGAATTTTAAAGTACAAGGAAACCATAGACATCGATCTTATGGATAACATTAGAAATATTTAGTTAGTTGCATATACTTCACAAGTTTACGTTCGGTAGTTTGCCATTGCTTTATGAACGACCGACAAACATATCATTTCATAAAACCCAACGCAAGGCGGTCTGCTGCCACATCACCCGCCGCTGTGTTTAGAACACGGTATGCGGGATTACGAACTGCGTCCGTAAATCCTTCTCCGCTGAGCCGGTTCAGAAATAGTAAAGAAAATAAATTCATAGGTATTCATAGAAGTAGAGAAAAGAAGAAGAGATCAGAGGACAGACTAGAGAATATAAACATATTTAGATGAAGTGTGGCCAAATTGGGATTCGAACCCACGGCCACCAGATGATGAGCGGACGCCTATTAATGCGGCATAAGTCTTTTAAATGTATATTAATAAAGCACATGTCTTGTAAATGTATATTAATGAAGCATAGGTCTGTAAAATAGATGTTAATGTGGCATAGGCTTGTTAAATGTATATTAGTATAGCATAGGTCTGTTAAATGTATATTAATATTGCAAAGTCTGTTAAATGTATACTAAAATAGCATAGGTCTGTTATATGTATGTTAATATAGCATAGGTCTGTTAAATGTGTATTAAAGAAGCATAGGTACAATATCAAACACAAACAGATGGGATCCTGGATCTAGTATATTAGAATGATGCCCCTCTTGTGTATCTGTGGGTTTAGGTAGATACTAGACCTGGTTCTTAAGGACATAAATTACAAGTACCTCTGAAGTTGGAGTCAGTTCTCATAATGGCGAGTGTCACTGGTAATGGGGAAAGCTAATCCACAGGCAAAAATCAGTCCAGTGCACAAGAAGTAGTAGTATTATATATCGACTACGATTAGTTCAAAGCGAACGAACCAGAAGAAAGAAAACCATGCCCTTTTCTCCCCTAATCTTTATCTGGAAATATAAAACAGAAATCAGATCACATGGAGGTGAGACTTTGTTTTCTCTTAATTACCTGAAACTAACTACTGCTTTTATTAAAGATAATAACGTGGAAACCAGAGTGATAATGAGGAAGAAAATTAAGAGGAGTGGAAAAAAAGAGTACGACAATGATAATAGACATTACATGGTTTTATATGTGTGTCTCTTACTCTCCATAATCTTGATATCGTTGATAGACTTAGTCATGCCTGTGTTATAACCATAATAGATTTGTGAATTATTCTCTTGTTATTGATTCATCCATACAGGGATACGTTGCTGAGACTGTTAGATCAAGACCCGACAAGAAGGGATACTGTAGCAGCTTTCCTGGACTGGGTACGAGATGAAACCATCCATAGACACATCATCAGAGAGAACTAGAGAACCCATGACATGAAACCATCCAAAGACACATCATCAGAGAGAATTAGGGAACCCCTGACATGAAACCATCCATAGACACATCATCAGAGAGAACTAGAGAACCCATGACATGAAACCATCCATAGACACATCATCAGAGAGAACTAGAGAACCCATGACATGAAACCATCCATAGACACATCATCAGAGAGAATTAGGGAACCCCTGACATGAAACCATCCATAGACACATCATCAGAGAGAACTAGAGAACCCATGACATGAAACCATCCATAGACACATCATCAGAGAGAACTAGAGAACCCATGACATGAAACCATCCATAGACACATCATCAGAGAGAATTAGAGAACTCAGGCTTGGCATATCCGAACTGTCCTTATATCGCAGCAGTGCTCTATCTGAAACAGCAGCAAAATGGTATCTAGGAAATTATATTGTGACACGGTATGTCTCATTCCAGATCACCTTAACAAGTTTATTCATAATCACACAGAAATATCTTTCAGTACATGTGTGCAAACAGCGCTAGCTTATATTTCGGGTGTTAAAATAAGGACACGAGTCAAGTGACTAATATTTAGATATTCAGTGTTGTAATAATAATTATCACATTCATTAAGAGTCATACATTCACTTGTGTCACATTTTGAATAAGGGGAGGGGGGAGGTTTAGGGAAAACAGTGTTAACATATCCATTCAGTAGTGATGTAGACTGTTATTGACGTTAAATCAAGATATAGTTTACAACTATGTAAGAGTTCAACTATCGGTAAGTGTTCATAAGTTTATACAGTGTAGCCATGTCTATGTACGTGGCTATGTCTAAGAGCTCAAATATGTCTCAGAGCTCAGTTATGTCTCGGAGCTCAACTATGTCTAAGAGCTCAGCTATGTTTAAAAGCTCAGCTATGTCTCAGACCTCAACTATATCTAAAAGCTCAGTTATGTTTCAGAGTTCAAATATGTCTAAGAGCTCAACTATGACTCAGAGCTCAATTATGTCTCAGAGTTAATTATGTCTAAGTTCTCGACTACGTCTAAGAGCTCACTTATGTCTAAGAGCTCAATTATGTCTATGAGCTCAGTTATGCCTGAGAGCTGTTATGTCTAAGAGCTCAATTATGTCTAGGAGCACAACTATGTATAAGAGCTCAGTTTTGTCTTGTAGGTCAACTGTATCTAGGTGTTCAACTATGAGCTCAACTATGTCTAAAAGCTCAGTTATATCTCAGAGATCAACTATGTCTAATATGTGTAAGAGCTCAGTTATGTCTAAGGGCTCAAATATGTCTTACAGGTGCACTATGTCAAAGAGCTCAACTATGAGCTCACTTATTTCTTAGAGCTCAGCTTTGTCTTAGAGCTCAGTTATGTCTAAGAGCTTAGTTATGTCTAAGAGATCAACAGTGTCTATAAGCTCAACTATGTCGAAGCGCTCAGTTATGTCTGAGGGCTCAGTTATGTATAAGAGCTTATCTATGTCTCAGAGCTCAACTATGTCTGAGAGCGCAGCAGTGTATCAGAGCGCAGTTATATCTAAGAGCTCAGTTATGTCTAAGAACTCATCTATATATCAGAGCTATGTTACGTCTAAGAATTTATTTATGTCTCTGAAGTCAATTATGTCTGAGAGCTCAGTAATGTCTCAGAGCTCAGTTATGTCTAATAGCTCAGTTATGTCCAAGAACTCAACTATATCTCAGTGTTCTGTTATGTCTAAGAGCTCAACTATGTCTATGAGCTCAGTTGTGTCCTCAGCTCAGAAATGTGTAAGTATTTATCAACATGTGATCAGTCATTTATGTATAAAGAGATGAAAGTACAAATTATCTAAATGATGAAATTTTGTGTGTGTGTTGAACTCAAGTGTAGTCTGTAAACATGCTACTACTACTTCCAGTGTTCTAGACTGATTTGTGCGTGTGTATTAACTTTACCTATTACCAGTGTCCCTCGCCATCAGGCGAACCCACTCCGACTTTAAGTGTACTTGTAATTTACATCACCAAGTCAAGGGCAAGGAGGATTGAACCCACCACCTCCGCATCAGCACACTCTATGTTTAAGAACGAGTGCTACTTTATGAGATGGATGACTAGTTCATGCCCTCACTCCTTTCTTTGAGGGCAATTTAAGTCATTGCCAAGCACAAGTTTTACAGATATCTAGCTACGGGGACTGTTGAACGCTTGAGAATGAGGCACACTGGTGATTGAGGTTCTACTGTACAATGTGAATAATTTGATGGGTTGGCTTGTGGACTCGTTGATTGGGGGGTTGCTTGGTTGATGCGTTGATGACCTGATTGGTTTGTTGATGTGTTGGCTTATGGATTGGTTGGCGGATTGATTGATTAGTTGGTTGGTTGATAGATGAGTGGCTGATGGTTGGGTCTGTTACTTGATTAGTTATCTGATTGGTTGGTGGGATGGTTTATTAATGGGTTCTTTGATCGAGTGGTTGGCTGATTGGTGGATTGGTTGACTGTTAGGTTGATTGACTGATGGACTGGTTGATTTATTGATATGTTATTTGGTGATTGCCTTTATTGGTTTGTTTGTTGGTTGGTAGGCTGGTTCATGTGTGGCTTGTTTGATTGGTGGACTGGTTGATTGGCCTGGGTTGATTAGTGAGCTGGTTGGTGGTTGGTTGGTTGAGATGACTGTTGGGTGGTAAATTATATGGGAGACTGGGAGATTCAATTCTTAAGTCCAATGCATGATGTGGTCATCCGAGCCCTGTAAGGTTAGGTTAGTGACATTCCTTCCGACCCGAAACTAAAGTGCTTTCTCCACGGGAGCTGAATCGCAAAGGTCTCCCCACCCCAGGCTTAGAAACCATAGAGGTATGCAGTATCGGTACTGTAACTTCCCACCTGCCTGAGGGATGCTAGAACATGACCGGGTTATAATTCAACAGAACACACACGGGAAGGCTGTAACTAGACCCAGGCTGGTCATGATTCCTTCACGTGTTCTGAGTGCTTCATTATCGACTGATTCTAATCCAGTGTCCGGGGGATTTTTACTGTATATAAGAATGGTATTTGTTTACTTAATGCTTTTTGTCTATGTAAAGGAGGGCTGGTGGACTGTATAAGTGATCAAAGGGTTATATCATGGAGGGTGACCTATGGGTGATATCATGAAGGGTGAACTATGGGTGACATCAAGTACGGCGACTATGGGTGACATCAAGACAGGATTTCGGTGGGTTCTATAGAGAAAGGTGACCAATGGGTTGTATTAAGAAAGGTGGCCAATGGGTTTATTAGGAAAGGTGTGCAATGGGTTATATCAAGGAAGATGGTCGATGGTGGCGACTGCTTAGGCAAACGACCTTTATTTTTCAGCCTTCACAGCATACACCAGCAATAGTAACAAATAGCGACTGATATTTTGATACTTGATTTTTGCATGTGCATCTTTGTTAGTGAATTGTTATATTATTCATGTATCATAAAATGAATTAACATAATAAATGTCACTGTATATTATATGTATGCTGACTTGGTGTTGTTTGTTTGTTTGTCTTTTTCTGCTTCCTCCTCTTCTTTTTTGTGTGTGTATTTTTTGTTTGTTTGCTCTGTTGCTGCTCATGTTGTCATCAAATGGCTAAAACTGTATCAACAGTTATTGTCCTCCTTGGTATTGACTTGTCTTGTTCTGATTGTGGTCTAGTGTTAAACTGTAATCTGACTGTCTTGTTCTGATTGTGTTCTAGTGTTAAACTGTAATCTGACTGTGTTATTCTGATTGTGTTCTAGTGTTAAACTGTAATCTGACTGTGTTGATCTGATTGTGTCCATGGTGAGTTATATTTCGCAGCTAAAGTTGTCTACAAGTTGGTATAGTAAATCCAGGGCCAACCCTCCTTAGTCGCCTTTTATGACAAACATGGTAGGTTACTGTTGTAATATGCTTTGCTTCCCAAAAGTGCCCCATAACACACGTGACATGTGGCATTTAGATCCTAATAAAGAATAGTATAGTCAATGTGGAAAATATAAGAAATAAAATAACGTAGCATAGATGGAGTAAATCACAATATAACAAGTGATATACCCTGAGAGAACGAACCTGCCATCAGTTATGAAGAAGAACTTCGTGAACTCAGAACAATAAAAACAGTCATTAGGCAAGGTTGTCTTTTATCACCCGAAGCATTTACAGTGAGACAATAGCCACAAACATTTAACATCTTGAAGGAGTTAAAATTGGGTTGCACAGGGCACTCTCATGCCTAATGTGTCTGCAGTGTCTTGTCTTCATCTTCACGCTGACAGGTCCCTGCATCTTCTTAAAGGAACCACGCCTTCCATGACTGTTCCTTTCCAGCCAATGTCATGTTTTACATTTCCAAATCATTAAAGTTTTTCAAGACATGATGCTGTTTGTAAGCCAGAGGAGCTTCAGAAACATCAAAACACTTTCCCATCATCTGGTTTATGTAAGGACACGGTGAAGCACATGCTTGTCTATGCTACTGTAATCTGTTCCTGGGCTGACAGAGGAGCTTCAGAAACATCAAAACACTTTCCCATCATCTGGTTTATTTAAGGACACGGTGAAGCACATGCTTGTCTATGCTACTGTAATCTGTTCCTGGGCTGACAGAGGAGCTTCAGAAACATCAAAACACTTTCCCATCATCTGGTTTATTTAAGGACACGGTGAAGCACATGCTTGTCTATGCTACTGTAATCTGTTCCTGGGCTGACAGAGGACCTTCAGAAACATCAAAGCACTTTGAAATCATCTGGCTTATTTAAGTGATGCACATGCGTGTCTATGCTACTGTAGTCTGTCTGGATCATGAGCTGCCAAAAGAGCTTCGGAAATGTCGTTTATTTAAGGACACGGTGAAGCACATGAATGCTACTGTAATCTGGACCTTGGCTGCCAAAGAAACTTCAAAAATGTCGTAATGCTTTCCCATCATCTGATTTAGACAAGAAGACACAATTCAGCTTATAAACATTTACACACAAAATGTAATTATTAACACAGAGCAGGCACTCTCATCAATTAGAAAACACCACATTTGAAAGAAATCACAGTTTATCTTACTGTCTGTCGGTCAGTCGGTCGACTTGTCTGTCTGTCTGTCTGTCTGTCTGTCTGTCTGTCTGTCTGTCTGTCTGCTTGCCTGCCTGCCTGCCTGTCTGCCCGCCCACCTGCTTGTTTGTCTGTCTGTCTGTCTGTCTGTCTGTCTGCTTGCCTGCCTGCATGCCTGCCCGCCTGCTTGTCTGTTTGTCTGTCTGTCTGTCTGTCTGTCTGTCTGTCTGTCTGTCTGTCTGTCTGTCTGTAATATGTCTCTATATGGACAACTCATTTTGGTGCAGATGTGGCACTAATAAAAATAAAAAAATTATAAGTGTTATTGATAACTTGAATTTTGGAAACACAAAGGATGCACAGACGCCTTTTTTGCTCATAGACAACTTATAGAAAAATCAATCGAATTTAGTGACACACTCTACTTAGCCTTTGTCGACCAAGAAAAGACATTGAATATAGTAGACAGAAACAAGCTGTGGCAATTCATTAAACAATATGGAGTGAGTACACATCTAACAAACCAACCTAGAAGCTTATACAACAATAGTGAATGCACAGTGAGAACAAATTGAAGACTTTCAGAACCCTTTACCATAAGATCCGAAGTACGACGAGGTTGTGTCCTGTCCCCTCTCTTGTATATAACATATATAGACAGCATATGTAAAGAAACCAGCCTAACAGAAACCTCAAGACCACAACGTGACGAGAACACAGAAGAAGAACCATCTACAAATTACACCATTAGAGAACTCCTGTTTGCGGACGACCAAGCACTAATAACAAAATCAGAAGCTGAATTACAAGACCACATGAATAGTCTAAATGAAATGTGTAGGGAACATAATATGAAAATTAGTACAAGTAAAACAGAGGTAATGACTGTAACTAAAGAAGACCAAAAAAAAAAAAAAATTCACCAAAACGAACATCTCTTGAAACAAGTAAAGACTTTCAAGTACCTAGGAAGTATAATATCATCAAATGGCAAAGCAGAAGACGAGATCGAAAATAGATGCAATAAGGCAAATCAACTCATTGGACAAATGGCGCCAATACTAAACACAAATTTGTATCAATAACTACTAAGAAATCACTTTACAACACAATCTTCCTACCAACTCTGTGCTACCAAGGCCAAACCAGGACAATGACAGGAAAAACAAAAATTACGATACCAGAAATGAGATTCCAGAGAAGAATACTCAATGTATCAAGAAGGGATAAGATCAGAAATGAAGAAATCAGGACTAAAGTGGGGTTATAACAGCGCTAGATTTTATTAGAAGGCAGCAAGTCAAATGATGTGGCCATACAAGTAGGTTACCAACTAACAGTATACCACAACAAGCAAAGATTTACAGACCAGATGGAAACAGAGGAAGAGGCCGACCGCATAAACTATGGACGGAGGGAATAGCAGAGTTCATGGGAATATCGATACATGAAGCCCATAAGCGGGCAATCTCCCGCTGTTTATGCAATAAGATCAGTTGGGCAACGTTCTCGCTCTAGAAGAAGCAGATCAGGCATAAACAAGATCAGAAGCAGTTGGGGCATAAATAAGATCAGTTGCGCAACGTGGTCACTCTAGAAGAAGACGTTCAGGCTCCGCAACGTGCTCACTCTAGAAGAAGCCTTTGAGGCATAAATATGATCAGCTGTGCGACGTACTCACTTTAGAACAAGCAGTTGAGGCATAAATAAGATTAGTTGCGCAACGTGTTCACTCTAGAAGAAGCAGTTGAGACATATATAAGATCAGGTGCGCAACATGCTCACTCTAGAAGAAGCTCTTGAGGCATAAATAACTTCAGCTGCGCAATGTGCTCTCTCTGGAAGACGCAGTTAAGGCATAAATAAGTTCAATTGCGCAACGTGCTCACTCTAGAAGAAGCAGTTGAGAAATAAATAAAGTAGTATATCCGGAGTCAGAATGATACCACCATCCTCACACTCGCGCGTTGGTCGGTTCTCGAATATACTACTCAAATATATGTTTTTTACAAGTCTAAGGTCTTTTCCATCAATTTGTAGATCTTCAAGCATCATTATATTGTCGACATGTCTCACTTTATCGAAAGCCTTTGTGTTGTCAATATATCAAAGGTGTAGATCTTTGTTTTCTTCCATAGAACGTCCAATTACTGTTCTCAGCATTTACTGTACCCTTACCTTCTACAAAGACACATTGTTCTTCTCCTATTTCGGGTTGTATATTTATCCTAACTATTTGCATGATAATTCTCAGTAAAATCTTCGTGATGTGGTTCATTATACTGTACTAATCGTTCCATCGCATTCCAAGGCTCCTGATTTCGTTTTGGAGGACACACAATGGGAAATCCCGCTTCTACAGAGCACGAACAGCATCGGCTTCATGTGACAAGCTAGAGAACATAACCCAACATGGCGTTGTCTGACTCACTGACTGCAGATGTAAGTTATCATCTATTTCTCAGAGTACATCTAGGAATAGCATACGTGATGTAAAGATACTTCTCGTTTTCAGAAAGGACATGTAATGCTAAATATCGCTGCAGTAGGATCAACAAAATCTCACCCGTACATAATTAATGCAAAGAATACCATGGACAGACAGAAAAACAAATGAACAAGTACTTCAACTTCAAGAAGCAAATGAAAATCGTAAACTGATTAGAGTCATTAGACGTAGACAATCAAAATTGTTTTAATGCATGTTATGAGAAAAGAATTACTTTGAGAACTTGGTGAAAACTGGCAACGAAAAGAAGAGACCAAGTAGAAGACTGAGAAGTTAGTACCTGGATGGCTTGGCCACGTGGCATTGTCGAGACAGGAAGACGGAGCTGATCCACGACTCTGGTGATCGAGTGAGATGATAAAACAAGACCGCCCATGCTTACCGGCATGGCAAATGATGGATGGATGGACATAATTATATGTGGTACTCACCTGTCTTCTGTGCATTCTGTTGGTGTCTATTGGTCAAGGACAACCCTACAACCCGTCTAGGACACAGCAGCCACTAAGGCTTAATTCCAGCCAGCCTGTATGGGCTGTACGCAGAAATATCCCAGAAATGACACAGTGGCAATACATAGGATCAAATAAATATTCCATACACCAGAGAAGACACTGTGTCAATACATAGAATCAAAGAAATATACCATATCCCAGAAATGACACAATGTCAATAAATAGGGTTAAAGACATCTAGTATATCAAAGCAATCAAACAATGTCAATACACTGGATGTAAGATATATATCATAGCCCAGATATGTAATACCGTATATACATTTACCGCTACTGTCCTGTTGTTTCATATACTTGAGATAAGATACATATATTACAACACGGAAAAGAAATGCATATATACCCTATCTGTTACTCTTTGTGGTTACCAGTGTATGATATAAACGACGTATGCCAAATACCAGAGGTGGTAATGTGTCAAAAACATAAGATGAAAGACGTATGCCACATATCAGAAGTGTTAATGTGTCAAATACATAGGATAAAATAGTATACCAAATACCATCAGTGTAAAAGTGTCGAAAACATAAGACGAAAGACATATGACAAACATCAGAAGTGTAAAAATGTGAAATACACGGGATAAAAAAACGTATACAAACTATCAGTGGCGAAAAGTGTCAAACGCATACGAAAAAAATATGTATGTCAAATATCAGAGAGGGTAAATGTCAAATACATAGATAAAAGAAAGAGACATTTTGCATATCCTTTACAGGACATCGCTGTCAACATCAGCATCTTTCAGCTGATTGTTGATTTCTTGGCAAGATTACGCTCAGTAGTTTGCCATTGCTTCAGAGCGACTGGCTCACATATCCCGTAAGTTACCGACGAGGAGAGAACCGCTCCCAATTCTCGCGCAACGTCACGTTACTTACGAGAGTATACGAGATTACGGAGAAAGTGGTGTAACCTCTAGACCACAGAGACCGGTTATAGATAAAAGACGTATACTAAATATCAAAGGCGAAAAGCTACAAATGCATGTGATAAAATATGTACGTAAAATATCAGAGTGGTGAAAGTGTTAAATATATAGATTAAAAGACGTATACCAAACATTGGAGAGGTAAAAATGTTAAATACATGGGATAAAAGACGTCCACCCAATACAAGAGGTGTAAACGTGTCAAAAACACAGGATTACAAACACAATGAATCAAAATTTGTAATGTTTCATATTCTGTTATAGTTACTCTCCGGCAGTATCATGTATGAGATTACAGACATACATCTCTTATCTGCTACTTTACGACAGTGACCAACGCATGGGCTCATCAAGATACATCAGATCCCAGAAATGGAGCAATGAAAGATCCGGTCATAACCTATGTATTCCTATCCTGTGTCCTGTTCCTCCTCTACGTCTGTGCTCAGACAAGTAAGTAACAAGAGTTTATAATACCGAATACGGTGTACCGGGTTTGATGTAGGAAATACATTCAGAGGCCACAAGCAAAAACCGACTCAGTTATCATAGATGTATCATAAAATAAGGTTTTGCTGCTTCATCAGCCAGCTTTCGGAGATTGTGGTAGAGAGAGGGAGTGAGAGACAGAGAAAGAGATAGAGAAACCGGAGAGAGAGAGAGAGAGAGAGAGAGAGAGAGAGAGAGAGAGAGAGAGAGAGAGACGGATGAAGAGAAAGGGCATGAGATAGGAGGAAAGGCAAAGGTAGATAGATATAGAGAGAGAGACAGAGAGAGAGACAGAGAGCAAGAGATAGAGAAACCGGTGGGAGAGGGAGTGAGACGGATGAAGAGGAAGGGCATGAGATAGGAAGAAAGGCAAAGGTACATAGAGAGAGAGAGAGAGAGAGAGAGAGAGAGAGAGAGACAGAGAGAGAGAGATGGTGATAGAGAGAGAGGAAGAGGGAAGAAAGTGAAAGAGAAAGAAGAGAGAGGGAGAGAGCAACAGAGATTGCAGTATTATTAGCAGTAGTAATAGTAGTAGTAGTAGTAGTAGAGCCGGTCTCTCTGGCTGAGGGGTTACAACACTTTCTCCGTAATCCCGTTTATCACGCAGAGTCTCGTAGCGGGAGAGAACTTGGAGAGGTTCGACCCCCGCTGGTGACTTGCGGGATACTGAGCCGGCCGCTCAGAAAGCAATGGCAAACTACTGAGCGTAATCTTGCCAAGAAATCAACAGACAGCTGAAAGATGCTGCTGTTGACAGCGATGTCCTGTAAAGGATATGCAAAAAAAAAAAAAAGTAGTAGTAGTAGTAGTTGTTGTTGTTGTTGTGGTTGTTGCTGTTCTTGTTGTAATATTTGCAGTAGTAGTAATAGTGCCAGCTACGAAGCGAAGGGGTTACGGACGTGGTTCGTGACCGTGAATACTCACGGTCGAAACACAGCGATTTGGCAGCAGACTGCGTTGGGTTGGTTTTCTTACGAAACGGTATTGGTGCCGGTCGTTCAGATAGCAATTTCGAACTGCTGAAAATAAACTTGCCAAAACATCACAAAAGCAGAAAATGCTGGTGTTGACTGCAACGTCATGTAAATGATATGCAACTAACATTTTAGTTGTAATAGTATATTTTGCTTATTTTTTTTTTTTTTTGCATATTCTATTTACAGGATATCGCTGTCAACAGCGGCATTTTACTACTGTTGTTGTTGTCTTGATAAGTTTACATTCAGTAGTTTGTGATTGCTTTCTGAACGACCTGCTCCCATACCAAACGTTAAAACCCAGCGCAACGTGTTCTGCTGCCACATCAGTCGCAACCGTGTTTCGAACGCGAGTAAGCGGGCTTACGAATCACTTCCGAAAGCCCTTAGCCACGTATACTGGCAGTAATGATAGTGGTAGTAGTAGTAATAATAATAGTAGTAGCAGCATTTGTTGCAGCAACAGCATACTGAGCAGTAGTAGCTATTGTACTAGAAGTTCTAGCAATAGTAACAGCAGTAATAATCGCAATAGCAGTAGTAGAAATAATAATAATTGTAGGCGCTTCATTAGCAGTAGTAGCCACAGTAATGGCAGCCATATACTAGTGATGTCATAACGAGATCTCTGACGTTACAAAAAAAAATAACATAAACACAAACACGGAAAGGACATTGTCTCACCTGTCATCTGTCTGGTCTCACCCACCAGGTTGTCCTACCGGCTGGTTTGGATCCGACTGTAAATACAAATGTAGATGTACCAATAACAGCTGTGACATTGATGGCAACTGTAGAAGCCCCTTTAGATGTCTGGGTGGATGGTTTGGCCCCGCATGCCAGTACGGTAGGTGATGCTGTGGGTCTTATATGAGTACGTATTCTTGGATATGTCTATGGATTACCGGTCCAGTATGGCGGAAAGGCTTTTGAGCTGTTAAGGCCTCTGGGAGGATTTTGGCTTCTGGTTATGGTTTCCTTACGCGTCTTGTGGTGAACTGGTAGTACATGGTTCCCTCGCCAAGATGTTGAGTTAAGTGTGTGGAGCGACACTGTGAGTTGTAGATGTCAAGTGGAATGCTTTTACATCTGTACGCGGTGTTTGTATTGTGAACTGTATGTTCAGAGAAATAGCGGACGGTCTGTTGCTGAACTAGCTGACTTTGCCTTATACAGTAATGTGTGTGTAACTGCTGTTTTTATAGTTACCGCAGCTTCGATTGATGTTGAGCTGTGATTTTAGTCGCGACTGTTGTGTTGGCATTCTGGCAGCAGTCTTATACATGTACGCCCGTGAGTGCTGTTGGTGTGTCCGGACTGCTGTCTATTCTACTTTTCACACAGAACATTGAGAAGATTTTTGTGTGGTATTCACTGGCAGAGGAAACGAGCATTAAGAGGTCACCTTTTGCGTGAAGTTGGAACTGCAACAACGACTAACAGAAGAACTATCTATGTGGCACATGAGGACATAATGCCTTCTGCAGGTCGTGGCTTTATTATAGGAGTGCGCTGTTCAGATCGGGAGTGCAATTTTTCCAGCGACTGCTGGGAACCATCGCTGAAGCTGCGGAGTTCTTGTTTCACGGGATGCTATCTTACAAGTTTACTTTATAGAAATCAAACTGGAGTAGACATCATCTCAGATATCACCGTGAGGTCAGTGATGATAACTTATAATAATAATTATTTCTTTGGTTCTCCCGGGAGTCATCGCGACCGTATGGTCACAACGTCTGCTTCTGGCTCCGAAAGTTGTACAAACGATTCCGACCTATGTCGCTTGGTTCAGGAGTGCAGTGTATTTCAGAGACTCCTGGGGGTCGTCACTGGAGCTACAGAGTGCGTGTTTTGTGCGACGCTTTCGACAGACAACCCTATGGAAAGAGACCGAGCCGTATGGGGTATAACCCGATGTCGTGAAATCGATCTTCTTGTCTTGTACACCTTTCTTCTTCTACTCTCCTCCCCTCAGTTCAGTCAGTTCAGTCGCGGCTCCAACATCACAGCAACGGGTGGTCCCCATTATGCTCCGTTCCTGTGCCAGTGAATATCATATAAAATATTAATCACTGCCCCATGTGAAAAGTGGAAAAGACAGGAGTCTCGACAAACAACAGCCCGCTCTCCTCCACTCCTTTGTCTACACTGGTATGTTGACTACTGTTACACTTCCGCCATTAAACATGTGTCATCTGTATCGATAGACGGGGCTTGCCGCTGCAGAGCACATGCAGGAGTACAGAACAACAACACAAAATAAGAGGCTCAGCGAATAAAAATGACACACAAGTAGCGCAAGCCTATTGATCAAAGTCGTTATCAACGATGGAATGAGTTTTATCTTCATAGGGTCATCTATTGTGCTTGTTACACTCACATAGAAAATTCATTGTAAAGCGAATAGTGTTAACACGGGCAATGCATATTACTATATTATGAGAGGGACATGCAGGCGGGCAGGAAGGCAGACGCGAACACATACTGATACACATGTAAACACACACACTGACACTCACACATGCATAAATACACACACACAAACAACCATTTATACACACAAACATTGTTTACAGAAACACTCACGATCATAGAAGCTGTCAGTAACACACTCACACGCTCTCTCTCGCTCTCTGTCTCTCTGTCTCTGTCTCTGTCTCTCTCTCTCTCTCTCTCTCTCTCTCTCTCTCTCTCTCTCTCTCTCTCTCTCTCTCTCTATCTTTCTCACATACTCACACTCTAGCAAACACTCACTTATATATGCTTACTCTCTCTCTCTCTCTCTCGCTCTCTCTCTCTCTCTCTCTCTCTCTCTCTCTCTCTCTCTCTTCCTCTGTCTCTTCTCCCTGTATCATTTCTATCTCACTCACGCCTATATATATATGCTCATGCAAACTACACTCATTCACATATATAATACACATATGTAATCATGCATATCTCAAAGTCTCTTCCTGTCTATGTTTATATCATCAATATCGTATCTCTTTGACGTTTTCCTGTCTATGTTTATATCATCAATATCGTATATCTTTGACGTTTTCCTGTCTATGTTTATATCATCAATATCGTATATCTTTGACGTTTTCTTGTCTATGTTTATATCATCAATATCGTATCTGTTAGACATATGTTAATAATCAATAACATTTCCATTATAACGATCTTCACTTCTAAGTAGCACAAATCTGTTGTTGAGTTCTTCCAATCAACCTGCCAGTACAATCCCATCCATCGTGGCATGTGTGTTTGTTGTCAGTTGACCTAGCGTATGGGACGGCAGACCAAGCAGAAATCACTGACGGCGATGACAGTACCTGTGTGACCAGTTCGATTACGAGCACTGCAGACCTCAAGTTTAGTCAATCATGGTTGTTTACCTGGCTCAGGGTTCACCTCAACACAAACGGTATGGCTCATGCCTTTAGTGTAGACTGCAGTTGTGACGATAATGGAAGCAATTTAGAGTATAGTTGCTGTGACGAGAAGGGAAGTAATTTATAGTATAGTTATGATGAGAAGGGAATCAATTTAGAGTATAGTTGTTGCGACGAGAAGGAAAGCAATTTAGAATATATTTGTGACGAGAAGGGAATAAATTTAGAATATAGTTGCTGTGACGAGAAGGGAAGAAATTTATAGTATAGTTGTGACGAGAATGGAAGCACTTTAGAGTATAGTTGTGACGAGAAGCGAAGCAATTTAGAGTATAGTTTTTGTGACGAGAAGGGAAGCATTTTAGAGTATAGTTGTGACAAGAAGGGAAGCAATTTAGAGTATTGTTTTTGTGACGAGAATGGATGCATTTTAGAGTACACTTGTTGTGACGAGAAAGGAAGCAATTTAGAGTATAGTTGTGACAAGAAGGGGAGCAATATTGAGTATAGCCGTTGTGACGAGAAGGGTAGTAATTTAAAGAATAGTAGTTATGATCTTCGTCGACAATGGATGCATGTGAACACATGGTCATTTACACCATCATGGACCTCCTGACGTCTCACACGCTCAGTGTGTGGCCTATCTCCATTCTTTTTAACCTTTGTCTTTATGTCAGTTGTTGTCATAGTTGAATAGTTCGATGTGCAATGAGGATGATCTGTCGACCAACTAACTAACTTGTTATTGTTGTGTAAGATTAGCTTCTTAAGTGATGTATGGATGAAATAATGTATGAGAGCAGAGATATAAGAAGGGCAGAATGGCAAACAGGCCTGCGTGCCCAAATCCTAACCCTATGAAAATAAAGTTCGTTCGTCCTGATAATTTCTCTCCATGCTCAATAGGTGTAATATCAATGCCTGTATCTTTGTATCGTAGTAGCGGTCGACCCCGAACTCTTTTACCCATCTGTAATTCACCAAATCAAGATGTCCATTGATATTCTACCGACGTCCACCCTCCCGATGCACCCTTTCCATCTAAGTCTCTAACGACAGAGCATAGAACAAACTGGCACACCACCCGATGTTTCCAAAACTTCGATATTGGTGATCTTTCTGTAATGTAGGTGATCATTAGTTTTTATTTTATGTATGAAGTTTTTTTTTTTTTTTTTCTAAATTATGACACCAATCACAAATCCTCATACATCATATACAAAGTACGAATCTCATACAACAACAACATACAGTCACACGCCACTCACCTTTTCATTCAACCATTTGCTGCAATTTACATTATGTAACAAATGGAATATTTCAATAAAATAAATATTCACACATACATACAATAGTACCCTCCACTTTGAATCCGTCCTCACTAAAGACATGCAATGTTCAGTGACAGATATCGAGAGGCGTATAACTGTGGTACTGATGCAGAACTCGAGTGTTATCACATGTACCAGTTTGAGGGCATACGTCATTGACCAGAGAACAGCGGATATCCACTGTAACGTCACATACATTGCCGATCATGTCATTCTTGACGGCGACGCAGTCGGGGATCTCTGCTCTGTTTACGTCAGTGGAGGTAAATTTAAATAATTAATCTTTGTGAACTGTAGAATGCATTTGTGACATGGTAGTAGTGGTAAATATGATAGAGTTAAGTAGATACGGAACCTGTGCAGGATTAGCAAACCGGTAGGGAATTTACTTGATCCTAGAAAGGTATCGCTGATTAATCATCGAGGAAACTGGAGGAAAGGCGTTGGTCACAGACCCTGGAACTCCAATAATCCATCCCCACGAAGCCTAACAGCATAAGTGTAAGACAACAGCACAATTACGTGAAGTAATTAATTCTCTGAGGTAGCGATGCATCTCTGATCGTTAGGCTGGAACTGGGGGAAAGTGAAATAATGTGGAGGAGACTTGTATACACCAGATTTGTATTCTCTTTCTGCTACAATAAACATTTGCTCTCGTTGGTGCCTAGCATCTCGTGTGGTGCGTAGATGTCCGCTTTCTAGCCCCGTGCTACTTGGAACAACATCTTCCGGCTTCAACTGTTTAGCTGTCTATATCTGTATTCCCCCCTCCCATAGGCAGATTGCATTTCCTGGCTTGTGAGCTCTACCTACATACATTTTGTGCCGGCTGTGTTGTCCTTGCCTTTGCTCTGACTTCCACAAGACAGTGGTGGTTTGGCAGTCGTTGCGTCCTTCACGTTGATGGATTTTCTTCCAGGGTTCATGAGCTCCATAATTTTGTTAATCTACGTTAACTATTTCCATACTATATTGTATAATGTATAGATTAAAAAAAACACCCATAGAATATGCCCTAGGATTACGGCAAATTATCTCCGTGATAATTATACATGAATATGTATAGATATATAACAACATAGGCCAATAGAGAAAGATCGTTTCTCTCTCTCTCTCTCTCTCTCTCTCTCTCTCTCTCTCTCTCTCTCTCTCTCTCTCTCTCTCTCTCTCTCTCTCTCATGTATATATATATATATATATATATATATATATATATATATATATATATATATATATATATATATATATATATATATATAAAAGGCACGTTCACTTGAAACCTGTTCCAAAGGCTGTATTACAAAAACATGAAATAAACATTAACAGGTGTGGTAGAATTAAACAAAGCATTTAATTTGAATGAATTATGCACCATGGGTTGGTCAGAAGATGTCGCCGTAGGCATTCAAGCAAGCATCCCATTGCTTAGGTAGGCGGCGAATGCCGTCCGCAAAAATATGATTGTTTTTGCTCACTGAAGGAAGTGTTTACCGCGTTCATTACGTCTGGATCTGTGTGAAATCGTTTCCCTATTGTGAGCTTTTTTTTTTTAGAGGTCCGAAGAAATTAAAATCACACGGTGACAAATCAGTACTATAGGCTGGATGTTGCAGAATTTTCCACTTCTTCCTTGCTAATGATTCCTGCACAGCCATTGCGACATGCGAACGAGCTTTATCGTGCAGCAAAATCACACCGCAAGAAAGCACGCCGGGACGTTTATTCTTGATGGCTTTTTGCAGCTTGTCTAGTGTTTGCAAGTAGTGGATAGAGTTGAAGTTGACACCAGGTTATTTAAAGTCGGCCAACAATAGCCCTCCATGGTCAAAAGATGCGCTCAGCATAACCTTACCAGCGAACACCTGTAACTTGAATTTATTGGCTTTTGGTGATCCAGCATGCTTCCATTGTATGCTCTCTCTTTTGCTGCTCGGCTCAAAGTAGTGACACCATGATTCATCGTCTGCCACTATGTGGAAGAGAAATGCATCACTCAATACTCTCTAACGCAGAAAGTGATTCAAACAACATACCATGCGTTCCTCTTGTTTGTGGTCGGTCAACATCCGTGGTACCCACTGTGAACACACCTTCCGATATTGCAGTTTATTACGAACGTTCTTTTGAATTGTCCCAATTAACACATAAAATTCTTTCGCTAGTGAAAGTATTCTTCGACAACGGTTCATCTGTTCTGCTGGTTGCAACAATATGCGCTTGACCCGGCCGTTGAAGATCTGTCGTGAACTGACGTCCTTTCCGAAACATTCGTGCCCAGTTTGTCACTGTTGTCTTCGACACACATTTGTTACCGTACGCTGCCTGCATTCTTCAATGAATGTCCACTGGTCGACATCCTTCAAATGAAAGAAACTGAATCACCGCTCTTTGAGCTTCTTTGGACGGATTTTCGATCAACCCAGTCATTTTCTCAACGGTCAGAAACAGAACCTATGCATCATGGGACGATAAGCACGTGCTATTTTATTCAGTGGTCAGTACTTATCACATAACTATGGCATGATTATATTCAACGTACTCAATTTCGCGCGGTGCGGCACGAACGGATTTCACATGAACGCCCCTTATATATATATATATATATATATATATATATATATATATATATATATATATATATATATATATATATATATACAAATTATGTCACAAGGTGCACATGGGGTACCATCAATCTTTATTGACGACGCCGAACTAGAGATGGTAGACCATTTTACATATCTAGGATCAGTGGTAAATATAGCAAATTATCGCTAGATCAGGAAATCAACATCCGGATTGGTAAGGCAGCAACAACAACAAACAGGTTGTGGGAGAACAGGAAGCTTACTGCCAAAACAAAAGTCCTTGACTATCAAGCATGTGTCCTTAGTACTTTTCTTTATGGCAGTGAAACCTGGACAACTTACTCACACCAAGAGAAACATTTAAACAGCTTTCATATGCGGTGTCTGCGAAGAAATTCTTGGTATTAAGTGGCAAGACAAAATCAAAAATACTGAAGTATTGGAAAGATCAGGTTGTGTGACGGTTTATTCCATGCTCAGTCTTCGTAGACTTAGATGGATAGGACATCTTAGGAGAATGAATGATGGTAGAATACCAAAGGACATCTTTTTTGATGAATTACAGATGGGTAAGAGATCTCAGGGTCGGCCTCTACTACGATACAAAGATGTGTGTAAGCGGGGCATGATTGATACAGGCATTGATAATGCACATTGGGAGCAAGTCGCCGCCGAACGTGTTGCATGGAGGGCACACATCAGAAATGGAATAAAGACAAAGGAGAAAATTATTGCAGACAAGTCACACACCGAGCGTGTGAGACGTAAGATGGTGCATGATTGTGGAAATGACCACGTGTTCACATGCACCCACTGTGAACAGACATTTACAGCGCAAATTGGCCTGATCAGTCACATTCGCTACCGCCATGCGTAAAAGTTATTATGCCTTTTTAAAGCACAAACTATCGTCTGTCAAGACGGCAAGGTGCCAATGTATGTATGTATATATATATATATATATATATATATATATATATATATATATATATATATATATATATATATATATATATATATAATGAAAGGTACAATCATAAACTATTTTAAGCAAAACTAGTGGGGAGACCATCTGTCACTCTACAGCGTCCGTAACGCCATCACTACGGAGAATTACCTACGGTAGCTCTGTCATATCTGACCTAGACTTGGCAGTTGGTGAATACTGTATCAACATCACATCTGATGCTGTTGTTATTTTACGCAATGGTGATTCCTCTCATATCTTCTAAATTTCAAAAAAAAAAAAAATATGTTCACTGTACAGGAAACACCAAAAATATCTGGAGACATTACACATCCCTGTCTCATACCTCTCTTAATAGGCTGATAGTGACCTGCTTCTTTATCAGTATGTATCACAGCTGGCTGTTTCTATTATATGTTTTATTACAAGTCTAAGTTATGTTCACCAATTTATACAACTGCCATAGTCTCGGTTATTTACTGTGTACAAGAATTGCATGAACTAAATGTTGACATATATACATATGCATATTACTGGTTAGGACGCAATGTGGCAGTGAAAGCGAATACAACGCAATCAACAACATACTCCGAGTTTTCAGGAAGGACATGGTACGTGAACGTAAAGTTCAATGCAAATTTGGCTGTGGATGGCACCGTGGCACCCGACCTATATGATCCACCTTACTGTGCGTCCACACGTAATCAAAGCAATCCCTTTTGGCTGTTGCGTTTGTCCCATGAACGTCTCGTCCACAAATACGTCATATATAACAGAGGTATGTATTGGTTTAATTAACTTTCGACATTATTTTACTTACAGCAGCTTTTGGTGGGCAGCCCCAGAGGTAAAACATATGCGCATTGATTTTACAGAATGTAAACTGCATAAACTAGTAATATTTGCACAGGACACAAGCCCAAATACCACATGATTAGTGGTGAGTGACGATCAACTTTTAGCATCAGTACTAACCAACAAACACGTAACAGTAGACACTAAACAACAAAAAAACACACACACACAAAACACTCTACAATTTAATCTTTCTACCACTATTGTGCTACCAATGCCAAATCTGGACAATGACAGAAAAAGAAGAAAAGAAAATTTACAACAACGGAAATGAGATTCCTGAGAAGAATACTCAATGTATCAAGAAGAGAGAAAAATCAGAAATAAAGAAATCAGGACTAAAGTGCGGGTTAAAGCAGCGCTAGATTTAATTATTTAAAAAAAAACAAGTTAAGTGGCTCGGTCACATAACTAGATGTAGGCTACCAACTAACAGTATACCACAGCAAGCAATGATGTACAGATCAAACGGAACTAGAAAACGAGGCCGACCATGTTACCATGGACAGAGGGAATAGCAGAATCCATGGGAATATCGATACATGAAGCCCTTAAACGGGCAGGCTCCAGCTGTTTATGCTTCACCTCGACACTGAAAAGTACAAGAGGACAAAGATTAGATGAGATGAGGTGAAATGAGATGAGGTGAGATGAACTACCATCATCATCATAACACTCAGCATACTTCCATAGATGCTCCGATCGTCTCATGAACAACTCCGCCAACGCATATCGACTGTTCGTACCTGTATCAGATAGATGCCTTGTGCTCTTGCAAAAATGCCCATCCCCGCCACACTCCCATCTCCCTCTCAAGGAAACATTCTCAGGTTTCCTCAAAGCTATCTGTTCGCCAATCGTCTCTTATAGCGCTGATGCTGTCTAGACCACCCATTGCTCTTCCCAATACGACCACGGCCATGTTCGCCAACCGATTGGCTCGCTCGTTGCCTCTCACGCCTGAGTGCCTCGGTACATAGATGAATGCTAGCTATGACTATGGAGGTCACCGCAGTAGGTAAAGCAATAACATCGCTCGAGACACAGACTGTCAGGGTCTTAAACTTGGCTCGCTAACCTAACACATGTGAGACAGTACAAGTACAACGTGATTTGACGTAAGACTCAACGACACACCGTTAAATGGATTTATTCACAGATCAAATACATTACGATGATCACAACAATATATACTTGATACTTCAATACACTTACATCCACAATACAGCTCACATGTCTAACTCTCAAGATGTCCAGACACTCGACTTTCAGCACAGAAAACCACACAACGCCTTTCTCTCATCATGCGTCCGTCCAAGTCCGTGTCCCAGAGCTGTCTGCCTCTAGTTCGCAACTTGCCTCCCACCTGGGGTGGCTTCACGAGGCATGCGTGCGTCTTGCGTCGTCCTTGCCTGACCGCTGGTCGCTCGTCAGCCAGCAATCTTGCAGGCAGGTAACTACCACTCGCCTGGCGGCGTAACGAAGTTGCTGCATCCCTGCTGGGAGCTAAGTCGCCTGGCGGGCGTAACGATGTCACTGCATCACTGTACCCTTTCTGGACTCTGACACGCTCCCCCGGCAAATTCATGAAAGATGTCATCTTTCATGTATAATATATGTACACACTGGGTTAATATTCTAACCTTGTCAGAGTCTACCCTTCTGTTGTTATATACATTGGTATCAACATACAAATACATACACATATGCCATAGAAATATATAAGAAATGGAAGTTGCATTCAACGACATGTGGTGTTCAACCTTTAACACATGTCAGGTTTCATCCTCTCGATGGCTGATTACCTCAATTGCATTAATGACCCAGTCAGATCGGTAGTACCAGCTTCACGCATCTACCTCGCAGCTTCCAAAAAAAAACACGTAATAATATGGTTCTTGAAACAAAAACCATCTAGCTAGACCGAAATACGGCTTTAAATAAGTCGTATAAAACGCTCAAACCCTGACCTTATTTGGCCAGTAGCTCTTGTGTTGGTCTGCAATGTCGGTAACACTCTGCCATGCCCAGTAGATGGCTACCTGTTGTGTCAACAATCTGGCAGCAATATGGCTATTTATACGCAACACATTACTGAATACATTTCAAATTATGGCCCTTTGTGTAATGCTGTAATAACAAATAAATGAAAGGGGAATAATTTACACATTAATGAAATACAATAATTTACAATAATTATCCTATTGCTTAGCGTCATCGCTTGACGTTTCTTCATATTAACGAGAAAGAGTCGGTAATATGAATACATTAATCAAGATATGATTCTAAGATTACACTACATAAATATATAAACACACAATTGGTGTATTTAACTTTGTTGATTCCTAAAGATTTTAGAATCGTCATAGATTTTTAAACTTTTATTTGTCGTCTGCTAATTTTGCTCTAAATTTTTAACTAATCCGGAAGCACACACGAACACTAAAAAAGCTGATGTTGAAGCTTGCAGAACACACTTGTTCCGGTCTGATGTAGTTACGGAAAGTACAATGTTCTCACAGTTCATGTGTTGGATGTTTCACTACAAAACCTTCTGGATTACGATTGACTGTTCATGTGTTGGATGTTTCACTACCGAACATTATGGATTTCGGTTCACTGCAATGGTGTAGCTGTCAATGTTTAGTTCACACGTTCACACACGTCTTTAAAATATCCCTGGAATGTTCCACACGCAGATGTCACTGTCAAATTGGATAGTTCGCTTACGGTAAGTTTTTGAGCGAATGTGACACTGTTCTTGTTCTTGGTATATACAATTAATAAAGTTCGCTTTCTACCACACACTACACAATTATACACGACAATCACTACATGAATTAGTAAAATAAGAACGCTATATATATTGGGAGTAATCCCTATCACAATATTGTAGACATTACACAGCTTTTTGTGAATGGAAAAAAGTATTCACTTATAAATGGCTGTGTCGGTCTGAGTGTATTTGTACACACTGCACTCAGACATTGGTGCTTACTGGGTCGGTCGGACAACGGGACAAAAGATCGGCAATTGAATTGGTTCTGCCTGGGATATGTCGAACCTCAAAGCTATAATCTTGAAGTTTAAGAGACCAGCGCGCTACCATATGGTTTGAAGGTACCCCTGAATTTATAAATCGTAACGGGCTGCTGTCAGATTCCACGATGAAATGGCGTCCTAGAAGAAATCTGGACAATTTTGTTATACCCACCACTAAAGCTAGGGCTTCCAATTGAGGTATAGACCACGCCCGTTCTCTGGGCTTTAGTTTCCTGGATACGAAGTACACGGGATGGAGGATGTTATTGTACTCTTGTAACAAGACTGCTCCAATCGCCACGGAGCTAGCATCTGTACGCAACCTGAAAGGTAAATGGAGATTGGGCAATTTCAGGATGAGATTATTTAAATTGTTATTAGAAAAACATGCTAGTACTTTATGGAATGCAATTTGTAGGCATTCATTGTTTACAATTTTCTCTGGTTTATCCTTTGTTAGTAAATTAGTAAACACTTCTGTCAGTTCGGAAAAATCAGGAATGAACTGCCGGTAATAGTTTATCAGTCCCAACAAACATCTGACTTGTTTTTTTGTAGTCGGAAGTGAGAGTTTTAGTATCTTGGACACAATGTTATCGTCTGTCGTGACAAAGCCGTTGGATATTTTGTACCCCAAGAAAGATATGTCTGTTCTAACGTCTTAATGTGCTCTGTCATCGTCTCTGTGTGAACACAGATGTCGTCGATATAACAGATTATGTTAGGAATGTCTACTAGAAGAAGTCGTGTCATACGTACGAATGTGGCAGGGGCATTGACAAGCCCAAATGGAAGTTTGCACCATTCGTACAGTCCCCAAGGTGTGGCAAATGCTGTCAGATGTCTGCTCTGTTCGTCTACTGCTATTTGCCAATATCCTTTCGTCATATCTATCTTCGTAAAGAACCTAGCGTCTGTCAGTTCTGTCAGAAGATCGTCAGAGTTAGCCATTGGCTCAAGATCTAGAACAGTTATTTTATTGAGCTTTCGATAGTCGATACACAGTCTTATTGTATTGTCCTTTTTTCGTACTACAGGTGAAATCTGTCTCGTCACTTTAAAAGGTCCCTGCCAAGAATCAGTCAATAAGTGTCTGTCACTAGGTAGTAGAAGAAGAACGTCCTGTCCAGGTGTCAACGTTATTGTCCTGTTACCTTTGTCAGCATACTGTCTATAAGTAGCACCAGATAATTTTAGTGCATTCTTTGCAATAATACACGATTTGATGATTCTTTCACGCAATGATGTAACATATACGTATGATGATATGGGTTTAAGTACTGGAGTAGAGTCAGTTAACATTTGGTGATAAATAGTTAATGGGCCCCGTGGTTTGGCACCATAGATAAGTTCAAAAGGAGAGAAACCCGTACTAGAATGTGGTACCTCGCGATAAGCAAAAAGAATAGCTGGTAGATAGACATCCCAGTTATTGGGGTGCTCTTGCGTTACTTTTGCAAGCATGTGCTTTAGATCCTCGTTAAATTTTTCTATTACTCCACTAGAGTGAGGATGGTACGGGGAATTGAAACATTGCTTCACTCCCAGCATTTTGGTGAAAGCTTGGGTAGATGCGGCAATAAACTGAGTGCCCCTATCAGATTGGATAGTATCTGGAAAACCTATCCGAGAAAATATATGGAAGGAAACTTCCATTATATCATTGGCAGTAATGTTCTTTAGCGGAATAGCTTCTGGCCAGCGACTACATTGATCAATGGCAGTTAGAATATATTTATTCCCTCTAGTTGTTGTATGATTAAGAGGGCCCACTATGTCGACAGATAGTTTTTCAAAAGGTCGACTGGCTAAGTCAGTAACTTGTAACTTTGCCTGTGGGTGTTTACCTTTTTTTACGAGTCTCTGGCAGGTGTCATAACTTCTGCAATATTCGTTAATATCATTGCAAAATTTAGGCCAATGAAACTGTGTCAGTAACCTTGATCTGGTCTTAACGTATGCCATATGCCCTGCAAGAGGTATATCGTGGGCAAGATTTAAGGCTTGCTTGCGATAATTCGTTGGCAAAACAGTTTGCTCTGTTGTATTGTTACCTCTGGTATAATACCTGGTGAGTATATCATTTTTCACAGCAAAATGCCATTTTGCATTCTTGGTTACCTTTGGCTTTTGGCCGATCAGATTAAAGTATTTTGACAATGAAGGATCAGCTTTTTGAGCTGTTACAAACGTTTCCTTCATGGTGTTAGTAGGTAGTGATACTGGGCTAAGCATTTGTATAGCCTCAGTTTGATTACTTTCATCTTGCACTCTAGCAGTAGATCTAGTTACTGCGTTCACACATTCAATGATATCAGATGGTGATGGAACAATGTTATCAATGATGTCATGAGATGTTAGTGCTACATTAGCTACTATACAATCAGTAGGTGGTGTGACATTTTCAATGATGACATTGGATGGTGATGTTATGGTATCATCAATACACAGAGATGTTATGTCATGAGGTTTATCATTCACCTCTGGTAGATTTCCAATAATTACATCACACACTGGGTTTGTTAATGCAGCGCACTTTACTTTCCCAGTGAGGAAAGGTGTTTCAATATATGCCCATGCGAGTGGGTATTTCTCAATATTGCCTGAGAATATTCTGCATGTTACGTGCCTGCCTGTATAGTCTGTAGGCATTATGAACGTTCTCTTCAGACCAATGAGTGAACTGCCCGTGTCACGAAGGACTGTAGCAGACTTGCCATTCACATATCCGTGATGGACGATTATCTTGCTTTTTGAATCTACTACCAAATTAGCTTCTTCATTGGCAATAGGGATGGCGTGACCGCATGTTAAAATAACATCTTCATAAAAGGTGTTACAAACAGAACATTTATTTTCGCTAAACATGTCAAAAGCCTGTGCTGAGTTCACAGGATGTTTCTCTGGCTGTTCTTCATCTGACGCCGAACTGTCAAACAAGGCGGCATTTGCTTTGTTGGTCATTTGCCTACCTTTACAATCTTTCCGATGGTGTCCGAACGCCTTACAGAGGAAACATTTACGCAAACTTCTGAAGGATTTACGCTCCTTATCTTGTCTGTTTACCATGTTTAGTAGGTAAGTATGGTATCCTGGGTGCTTATCGCACATTTCATTCTGATGATGTGAACATTTACAATAAGTACAGTGATTAAACTTCTCAGAGGTAGGCCTATGAGGTTTCTGCCTACTATAGGGTTTGTCATAGTTAGCCGCTGCTACAAAATTTATGTCAGTAGCTTCACTGGCAAAACAATGTTTGTTGGCTGTGTAATACGCCGAACCACGTCTTTCAATCTCCTCCACACTAGTGCATTCATTCTCTTGCAAAAATTTTTAAAATGCTGATGGAATGGATGAAATGATTTTATCTCTAATGATCAGATCTTCTAGTCTCTGATAATTTTTGTCAATTTTAGCTGCTGAAGTCCATTTGGTAAATATATCTCGGACTAAGCAGAGGTAATCAGAGAACGTTTGAGTCGGTTTTGGGCTCAACTTACTGAATTGTTCTCTGTAACCTGCCTCATCTAACATAAAATGTGCCATAATCTTAGATTTCAGATAATGGTAATCTTTTCTGAGGTCTTTGGGGATGGTTTCAATGACTTTAAGAGGTTCCCCTGATAAACTCCTCATATAAACAATATTCCATTCAGACAGTGGAACTTGGTAATGTTCCATTAAAGTTTCAAAATTTTGGGTAAAGGCTGCGATGCAGTCACCCGAGGTATAATTACGTACAATACCTTGATATTTCTTGTACTGGTTTTCTTTCTCCAGTCTCTCAGATTTCTTAGACTCTTTGTTAATCGCAGTCTCAGTGTCAAGTTGTTTCATCTTTAACTGTAACTCCAGTTCTTCTCTCTTACTCTGAGCTGCTATTTCTGCCTTCTTCAACTCACTATCTAATTCAGCTTGTTTTGTCCTTGCAGCCATTTCTAATTCGGCTTGCTTTGTCTGTGCAGCCAGTTCTACCTCTGCTTGTTTTAAAGCTCTTTCAGCCGCTCTTTCATCGCGTTCATTAGCTTTCTCCTGTACTAGTAGGTATTCAGAGTATTTCTTGTCACTCCATTTTGTAAATTCATCACCTGTCAACTGTAATTTTATCCCCATATCGATGAAATCAAATAATGAAGACATGATGGACAATGTCAATGAAATACCAGCCACACAAAATATGTTATAAGTGGTTAGTAATCAACAATTTACAATTGACTTCTATTGACAATATGTGCCTAAAATTGCATCCTTAAAGTATATGAAAAGAAAAATATACTCAAGTGCCCCGGATGCGGTGAAGAACGGTTGCAAATCGGGCTAGGAACTGTAGGGTCGCTACTTCGAAAACACAAATGACCTCTACGGCAAGGTTTCGGATGGTACGGAAAACCTGCTTTGTTTTTGGAGGGAAATAAATTAGTGTCTATTTGTTGGTGTGTGCCTGCTTGTCACTAAGTGTTGATTAGGTTTGTATGGCGTTGAGTGTAATTGTAGGTCGTAAGTTTGTCCGTCAAAAAATTTTTTTTTTCAAAACAAGTTACTTTCTTTCCAAAACTTTCTGCTTTCCACAACTCAATGCACAAAGACAATCTACATGTATCTCAACACTCTACAACATTGATGACACATCACTTACATCAAGATGACATTCAGTAAGGACATAGACATCAAGTTTACAAGATGGCGACAAGGTCACAATGGCGACAAGATCACAATGTCGACAAGGTCAAAACGGTGACAAGTTTCACAAATCACAAATGTTTTACACGCTTACAAGATCCAACAATATGTATGCACTGTACGTTTACAAATAGTCTTACACGTGTTTAAACAATGTAGTAAATTATCAAAATGAGCCTTCCACGATCACATTTACATGTACTATAAAGTTTGACAAAAATTCAGAGTTCACAAACTCTAGTTTTAAATCGTAAATCACATAAACACGTTCATTTCAAAGCCGGACGAGCCACCACGTCCAAACATGTCAGGGTCTTAAACTTGGCTCGCTAACCTAACACATGTGAGACAGTACAAGTACAACGTGATTTGACGTAAGACTCAACGACACACCGTTCAATGGATTTATTCACAGATCAAATACATTACGATGATCACAACAATATATACTTGATACTTCAATACACTTACATCCACAATACAGCTCACAAGTCTAACTCTCAAGATGTCCAGACACTCGACTTTCAGCACAGAAAACCACACAACGCCTTTCTCTCATCATGCGTCCGTCCAAGTCCGTGTCCCAGAGCTGTCTGCCGCTAGTTCGCAACTTGCCTCCCACCTGAGGTGGCTTCACCTGAGGTGGCTTCACGTGCGTCTTGCGTCGTCCTTGCCTGACCGCTGGTCGCTCGTCAGCCAGCAATCTTGCAGGCAGGTAACTACCACTCGCCTGGCGGCGTAACGAAGTTGCTGCATCCCTGCTGGGAGCTAAGTCGCCTGGCGGGCGTAACGATGTCACTGCATCACTGTACCCTTTCTGGACTCTGACACAGACCTTCACTCGGGTATGTTTTCTTAGTTACTCAATGAGTATGCTCAGGAAGATAGAGATGGGGTGGGTCCGAAGAGAGCGGTTACTGTCTCTGGAGCGGTCTCGGTTGGCAAATATTAGTTTCATTTTCGTGCCAAGTCATGTTGGTGTACACGGGAATGAGCAGGCTGACAGGCTTGCGGGTAGGGTTACAGAGGAAGGCGGACGAGCCATTGACCAGGCAGACATACTGAATGCTCTATGAGAAGTAAGTCACTTACGACAACCAAGTGATGACTACGAATCTACAACCATGGTCAGGCTGCGTACGAGAACAGCAGGTTAAAAAAGGTGTGGCCAAACAAGAACACTACTGAGGACGCAAAAGCAGATTAATAAACCAACATAGCACTGGCGTCGGTAGCCTCTACACGCTGCGGGATTTGCTGAGGAGGGGATCCGAGCACTTATGTACTGAATGGTTCGATGTGCAGTGAGGATGAAATGTCGGCTAACTAACTAACTAACTAACTAACTAACTAACTAACTAACTAACTAACTAACTAACTAACTAACTAACTAACTAACTAACTAACTAACTAACTGACTAACTAACTAACTGACTAACTAATTAACTAACTAACTAATTAACTAACTAACTAACTACCTAATTAATTAACTAACTAACTAATTAACTAATTAACTAATTAACTAACTAACTAATTAACTAACTAACTAACTAACTAATTAACTAACTAATTAACTAACTAACTAACTAACTAACTAATTAACTAACTAACTAACTAATTAACTAACTAACTAACTAACTAACTAACTAACTAATTAACTAACTAACTAACTAATTAACTAACTAACTGACTAATTAACTAACTATCTAACTAACTAACTAACTAACTAACTAATTAACTAACTAACTAACTAACTAACTAACTAACTAACTAACTAACTAATTAACTAATTAACTAACTAACTAACTAATTAACTAACTAACTAACTAACTAACTAATTAACTAACTAACTAACTAACTAATTAACTAACTAACTAACTAATTAACTAACTAACTAACTAATTAACTAATTAACTAACTAACTAACTAACTAATTAACTAACTAACTAACTAATTAACTAACTATCTAACTAACTAGCTGTACTAACTGTGACGGGGTCAGTGTGTCGGAGCAGTAGCGCATGTGATTGGAAACACTTGCGTGTCTAGCCAATTCATGGCATCACGTCTGTATCAGGCTGCTTGTTGTACCACACGTGTAATAAACATGCGATCCTCATTAATGCAGCTGTTTCACTGGTAATGAGTAATAAATGAATACTTGAATGAGTATACTTGAATACCTGAGTACTTGAATGACAGCAGCAGAAAGATGTATTTAACTACATGGGTACTTGAATGACAGCAGCAGCAAGATGTATTTAACTACATGGGTGCTTGAATGACAGCATCAGAAAGATGTATTTAACTATATGGGTACTTGAATGACAGTAGCAGAATGATGTATTTAACTACATGGGTACTGTACTTGAATGACTGCAGCAAAAAGATGTATTTAAGTATATGGGTACTTGAATAACAGCAGCAGAAAGATGTATTTAACTACATGGGTACTGTACTTGAATGACTGCAGCAAAAAGATGTATTTAAGTATATGGGTACTTGAATGACAGCAGTAGAAAGATGTATTAAAGAAGTAAAGTGCAAGATGAACCAATCAAAAGAAGCGTGTCACAAGACATTTCTCTGTCTGCCTCTCTGTGTTTATGCATCTGTCTGTCTGACTTTATGCCTATCTGTCTATGTATCTATCCATCTGCCTGTCTGACTTTCTATCTGTTTTTCTGTAAGTCGGTGTAGCTAATCATCTGTCTGTCTGACTTTCTGTCTGTCTGTTTGTCTGTGTAAGTATCCAACTGTCTGTCCGACGGACAGTTTTTCTGTCCGTGTATCTTTCCATATGTCTGTCTAACTTTCTGTCTACATGTCTATGTATCTATTCTTCTGCCTGTCCGAATTTCTGTCTGTCTGTTTGTTTGTGTAATTATCCATATGTCTGTCCGACGTATTGTTTGTCTGTCTGTGTTTCTTTCAATATGTCTGTCTGACTTTAAGTATGTCTGTCTCACCATCCATGATGTTACACACTACACAACCAAAGCACACTCACCTCATTTCTAACTACACACCAATCTACATACACAACTACCTACCTACACAGCTGCCTACCTACACAACTACCTACATACACAACTATCTACCTACACAACTACCTACCTACACAACTACCTACATACACAACTACCTACCTACACAACTACCTACCTACACAACTACCTACCTACACAACTACCTACCTACACAACTACCTACATACACAACTACCTACCTACACAACTACCTACATACACAACAACCTACCTACACAACTACATACCTACATAACTATCTACCTTCAAAACTACCTACAAACACAACTATCTTCATACAAAACTACCTTCCTACACACCTACCTACCTATATGGCTCTCTATCTGTCCGTTATTAAAAATAAAGTTCAGTCAATTAATCAATCAATCAATCAGTCAATCAATCAATTAATTGTCTGTCTGTCTACAAATCTCTATCAGCCCATTCATGCACACACCGATCTATCTATCCGTCCATCCAACCACCTATCCACCCACCTACCAATCTACCTACCTACCTGTCTATCTGTGTGCCGTAATATCTACGTGCATGTCTGTCGATTCCTTTATGCATGTGTTCGTTTGTTCATCCGTCGAATCCGCAAGTCAATTGATTTGTATATATATATCCGTTTATGTGTCTATCTGCCCGTTCTTCCTTGTGTGCTATTTATCTCTCTCTATCTCTCTATCTCTCTCCCTCTCTCTCCCTCTCTCTCTCTCTCTCTCTCTCTCTCTCTCTCTTTCTCTCTCTCCCCCCGATCGTCTATCTGATGTCAAATGTTACAATTTGAATAAAAAATAATTATGGTGGAATTCAGATGCCTATTCTGAGATTATTTATGTCTAGTTCTCTCTATATGGTTACACGCTTGAATGATTTTGTCCAAATAAAGGGACTTCTCCACAGCTCATTGGATTTGAGCTGCAGAGTCTTGACTCCCACAACAGATCCGTGTTTCATGGCCATAGTAACGTTTTAATTGCACGTCCGGTGTACTATGTGAACCAACCACATGTACCAGTTCAGACTATCATACTGAAGCCGAGAAGTGCCGAGAACATGCTAACTTTGTGTGAAATGGAGGTATATGGAGGTAATTAACATTGATTTATAACATTCTGTAAAGTGGAAATAAATTGATGTAAATTGTCGCTAATGTATAACATTGTGTGAATTTGAGGTATATGGAGGTAAATTAACGCTGACTTATGGCTTTATGTGAAGTGGTGTTATATGGAGCAAAATTAACGCTGATTGGTAACATTGTGTGAAGTGGTGGTATGTCGAGGTAAATTAACGCTAATTTACAACATTCTTTGAAGTGGTAGTATATAGAGGTGTATTAACGCAAATTTATAAAATTCTGTTGAGTGGAAATATAATGATGTAAATTGTCGCTAATTTATGATATTGTGTGAATTCAGGGTATATGGATGTAAAATAACGCTAACTTGTAACATGTGGTGGTATATGGAAGCAAATTAATGATGATTTATAACATTCTTTGAAGTGGAAATATACTGCTGTAAAGTGCTCCTAATTTATAACATTGTGTGAATCGGGGGTATTTTTCCCCCCGCATATCCTTTACAGGTCATCGCTGTCAACATCAGCATCTTTCAGCTGTATGTTGATCTCTTGGCAAGATTACGCTCAGTAGTTTGCCTTTTGCTTTCTGAGCGGCCGGTTCACATACCCCGTAAGTCACCAACGCGACGAGAACCGTTACCAATTCTCGCGCGCTGGTAGACCCTACGTGGATAAATGGGAGTACGGAGCAAGTCGTTTAACCTCTCGGCCAGAGAGACCGAATTCGGAGGTATATATATATATATATATACATATATATATATATACATATATATATATATATATATATATATATATATATATATATATATATATATATATATATATATATATATATATATATATATCGGCTTCCTGGCCGAGAGGTTAGCAGCTTTCTCCGTTAATCCCGAATACTCTCTTGGTTGACGTGAGCGCAGGAGAATTAGAAGTGATTCGAGTCGGTCCAGTGACTTATGAGAGTATGGAGCCGGTCGCTCAGAATGTCGTGGCGTGCTGATGAGCCTAATCTAGCCTAGGAATCAACATACAGCTGAAAGGTGCTGATGTTTACCGCAATATCATGAAACAGGATGGAAACGAGGAAATATATATATATATATATATATATATATATATATATATATATATATATATATATATATATATATATATATATATATATATATATATATATAGAGAGAGAGAGAGAGAGAGAGAGAGAGAGGAACAATGATCACATACTCAACATACGTTTAATAATAGAGAAGTGCTGAGAATTTAATGTAAACCTATTCTCATGTTTTGTGGATTATTCAAAGGCATTTGACTGTGTACAACATCAGAAAGTTTGGAAAATCATGAGGAAAGTGGGCTTTCCATCACATGTAATACAACGCATAAGAATGCTCTATCTAGACCAACAAGTAGCGGTTAGAATAGATGGCGAGACATCAGTTTGGTTTGACATCAAGCAAGGAGTCCGTCAAGAATGTGTGCTGTCCCATATTTGTTTAATCTGTAGCCCGAAAATATAATGAGAAATGTCAGAGATGATATAACCAAGGAGCAAAATGATGCCCCAAATATCGATGGTCATGAAATGCTAGAGATTTGATATGCTGATGATACAGTATTGCTATCCACATCACAATGAATGAATAATCAAAAAACGAGAAGTAGATTGTGAGCTTTAATTAAACACGATTACAAGAAGCAAATGGTCGATGCGGTGAAAGCCTTCGTCAGCACAGAACAAACAAACACAAACCGACACAAAACTATAAAAAACACACTACATGACAATATTGAGGGTATTTATATGAATCTGTATCCTAGCTTGGGTTCACTGACGACTGACACGCTTTGGACGGCTATCAGTGGATTGTATGGACCGGATGTATGGTCAACGGGTCAAAGGTCAATACGGTCAGAAGCTAAGGTATTGGCTAAACAACTCGGCCGGAAGGGGTTGGGGTAGAGAGGCGCCCATGTGGGTAAACGTTAAAAATTAGGATTGCAGAAGATGTCGCGGACGCACTTCGCAATTGCCAATTTCTCGTTCCGCGCTCGAAACACAGTTACGGAAGATTTCATTGCTTTGGTCCTCACAGAGGGGCATGAGTGGCGGTCGCTCAGAAAACGATTCCAAACCACCGAAAGCAAACCTGCCAAGAAATCCCAAACAGCAAAAATTATGCCGAAGCTGACTGCTATCCTGCAAAGAACATGCAAAACATATTGGTGGACTATACAGCTTGGGGCGGGGGGGGGGGGGGGGGGTATGGAAGTTAAAGGAATCTGTGTTGGACATTGAGGCTGTGAGGCGAGAGTGAACCCAACTGGAAGATGAGACGGTTTTCCAATGTTTTACGATTCCGTTCGTAGGATGCGCACGATTTGATCTCCGTGACCTGTATGTCAGTATGTCAGCCACGCTACAGTGGGCAGGACTGTTGAAGTGCATGGATACTGGTTTCTAGGCGCCACTGTTAATATCAGAAACGTGTTGTCTAAATCTGTCAGCAAGTCTTAAACCTGTCTACCAAACATATCTCATGTCACATCGTGTACAAATAATGGCACATCTATGAGATAAGATAACATTGCGACTCGTGCAGAGAAACCCTCACGGATGTGGAAAGTCGTCTTATTGAATGTCAGACTCTGGGTTTGAAGTGCATGTGGGCAGGTCTTGCACCGCGATCGAAGATAAGCCACCGTGCCAGGAAGAGACTTATACGGTTGGGATAGGCTGCCATGGACCAGCACATTTTCAGCATATGCTCGTTATCCACATCACAGAATGGTATAGAAAACTTAATAACCTCAACCAAAAGAAATAGTGAAAATCATAACTTATACCTTAACACAGCAAAAACAAAGATAAGCATACAGATACAACTACTATGGAGAAAGAAATATATGTTAATGAGGAAACATTGGAGGTGGTGAAAAATTGTAAATGCCCACGCACTTCTCTGTTGGTTTATAACAGATCCATCTGTATAGATGAGCACAAGTAACTAGATTACTAACTAACAGTATATCACAACAAGCAATTATCTACAGACCGCATGGATGTAGAAGAAGAGGCCAACCACGTCCTATTTAATCTCGGTATATAAGCCCATAAACGGGCACTCTTCCGCTGTTTATGCTTTACCTCGACACCGCAAGGTACAAGAGGAACAAGATGAGATGAGATGAGATGATGCTTGCTTGCTTGCTTGTGTTCACTGGCTGTGAAGTCCAGCGTGAAGTCCTGTATGTCGAATGAAGACATCCTTTTGTCCAACATCAGTGTGATGTCATACAGGACCTGAGGTTTGCGTGAGTATCCGTTGTCCCATGTCTGACTTATTGGTGTGCAGACTGGTGGTTCCTCGCCGTGCAGGCAGACACTCTCCGACTTCGGAGGAATCAACGATCCTACTGATTTCAGCCAGGACCCCGAAGAGACCTGTTGCCCAGGACGCTCGGCGAGGAAGCGTCAATAGGTCTTGGCATGCATAGAACACAGCCCTGATGCCTCGGAAACACCTCTGCGTCCCATGAGATAATTAATCGGTCGGTTTGTGTGTACACTTGCATGTCTGTCTGACCCCTTGTGATCCTCTCTCTCTCTCTCTCTCTCTCTCTCTCTCTCTCTCTATATATATATATATATATATATATATATATATATATATATATATATATATATCTTTATCTCTATCTATATATGTATATGCCGGCTTCCTGGCTTAGAGGTTAGCGACTTTTCTCCATAATCTCGTATACTCTCGTAAGTAACGTACCGACGGTGAGAATCAGCAGTGGTTCGAATCACGTCGGTGAGTTACGGGGTATGTGAGCAGGCCGCTTAGAAAGCATTGGCACACTACTGAGCGTAATCTTGGCAAGAAATCAACAATCAGCTGAAAGATGCTGATGTTGACAGCGATGTCCTGTAAAGGATATGCAAACATTTTTTTAAAATATATGTATATGTCTCTCTCACTTTCAATCTCTTTTACACTCTCAACCTATATTTGTCTCACTTTCTATCTCTCTTTCTCTCATGCTCCATCTATATTACTCTATCTCGCTTTCTCACCATATATATTTCTATCTCTCGCTCATTCTCTCCCTCTCTCTAGCTCACTCTCTCTGTCTCTGTCTCTATCACTCTCTCTATCTCTATGTCGCTCACTCTCTCTATCTCTATGTCGTTCTCTCTCTCTCTCTCTCTCTCTCTCTCTCTCTATCTATCTATCTATCTATCTCTATCTCGCTAACTCTCTCTGTATCTCTATCTCGCTCACTCTATATATCTTTATCTCTCTCACTATCATTGTCTCTCTCAGGATCTCAATCTCTACCCCGCTTTCTTTCTCTATCCCTCTTTTTATATCTTTTTATCTCTATCTTATTTTGTACCTGCCTTTCTCTCTCTCTCTCTCTTTCTCTCTCTCTCTCTCTCTCTCTCTCTCTCTCTCTCTCTCTCTCTCTCTCTCTCTCTCTCTCACGTATTAATGGCCAAGTTCTTATATCGCTAGCCTAACACAATTCTGTTATTCTGATTACAGATTCCGTCTGTGCGGCGGGAAAGTACGGACTTGAGTGCGATCTAACCTGCAACTGTCGCAATCCAAACGATCAGTGCCTGGTCACCACTGGCCACTGCCCCTCTGGCTGTGTTGCCGGCTACATGGGCCCACAATGTTCAACCCTAACGTCAGAAGAGGTCTCTGGCTGTGCTGCCGGCTACATTGGAACACAGTGTACAACAGGTAAGTAACAATCTGCGCGCTGCCGCCTGGAAGGTGCAGGTATTGGCACCTTTCCGTCTTGACAGGCGATAGTTTGTTACATTTTGCTTCAAAAAGGCATAATAACTACGATCCATGGCGGTGGCGAATGTGACTGATAAGGCCAATTCTTGCTGCAAATGTTTGCCCATAGTGGATGCATGTAAAAACATGGTCATTTCCACCATCTTGCACCATCTTAAGTCTCTCACACTCTGTGTGTGCTTTATCTGCAATCATTTTCTCCTTTGTCTTTATTCCGTTTCTGATAGTTGCCTTCCATGCAACACGTTCAGCGGCGACTTGCTCCCAATGTGCATTATCAATGCCTGTATCAAAAATGATGTCCTTTGGTATTCTACCATCACCCATCCTCCTAACGTGTCCTGTCCATCTAAGTCTACGAAGACTGAGCATTTAATACACCGTCACACAACGTGATCTTTCCAATACTTCAGCATGTGTGATTGTGTCTTGCCACTTAATACCAAGTATTCTTCGCAGACACTGCATAAGAAAATTGTTTAAACGTTTCTCTTGATGTGAATAAGTTGACCAGGTTTCACTGCCATAAAGAAGAGTACTAAGGACACAGGCTTGGTAGACAAGGACTTTTGTTTTGGCAGTAAGCTTCCTGTTCTCCCAGACTCTTTTTGCTAACATGTTCATTGTTGTTGCTGCCTTGCCAATCCTGATGTTGATTTCCTGATCGAGGGATAATTTGCTATTTATCTCTGATCCTAGATATGTAAAATGGTCAACTATCTCCAGTTCGGCGTCGTCAATAAAGATTGATGGTACCCCATGTGCACATTGTAACATAATCTGTGTCTTCTTTTTGCTAATTGTTAAACCAAATTCAGAACACGCATTGGAGAATGCAGATAGTAGACGTTGTAATTCTTCCTCATAGTGGGTAGTAATTGCAGCATCATTTGCAAACAGCAACTCTCTTTTAATTTTGGTCTTGGCCTTCAATCTCTAAGCATTGTAGAGTCCGCCATCTGAGCGTGAGTGTATGTATACACCACCGTCCTGATCACGAAAGGCATATTTCAGTAGAAGTGAACAGTATATTCTATAGAGGGCGGGAGCTAGTACACAACATTTCTTAACTCCACTCTTGATTTCAAACTCTTCTGAAGTTGTCCCATTGTGGTAAGTTAAAAAGAAATGAGTATGGGATCCCCAAATTCTAATAGCCAACTGTTTAGAGAAACTTGAAAATGGCACGTTAAGAATTCCCAGGGGTGGATTGTGATCAATAGTTGAAGTTTCTTCGCAGAGGGCCAGTAGAGCCCCGGAAGTTCACAGTACTCCGATAAGGGAAATTTTTCCCCCGGGGGAAAATCTGAGATATGTGTCTTTTTCCAGCCACACTTGGCTCCACTCTATTTTATTAACTAATGTATTCTAATTAATATTACACAACGCCAAGTAAAACACAAAACATCAAGTGCATAATCAAAACACTATAATGAGGTAATATAGTGGTGTGCTTCTGTGTTGTATGTGGGTGTTAGCGTGGTATATGATGTCAGATACACACATTAGAACAATACCATCAATGAGGTAGTAAACAAATCATCAGCACAGTTAAGGAATTACAGTTCCAACTCTAACTAATGTTTGGGTACACCGTGTTTGAGTCATTAATGGCACTAAACCAAATGTATGTCACAGTTCACTGTATAGCATCTATGTATAGATAAAATGTTCAGAATGTCCCCTTAAGGCTGCGCTACATGTTCCTGAGGCACCCTGAATTATACCAAGGTGATGTTCTTGAGATCTTGCGTTTAAAGAAGTAAGTACTCTCGGGTAGGTCCTACGTGGGATGATGTGACAGGGGATATCTTGGTCTTTTATAGTCGAGGACAACACAGACTATACTGACAGTTACTTAGCTGTTCATCCCTGGGTTGTAGGGTTGTGGCATAGGAGAAGCAGTTGAGGTAAAATGATGCTGTTCCTCCAGAATGACCACCATCAGTATACAGGTCTCTGTCCAGTTTTTGTCTTCAACATAACCACCACCCTTGAGAAATAGGACCAAAAACTATATAGCTATCTCACCTAAGAGCTGGGTTAGGGGAAAAATATAAGCGAAGGGAGAAGGGATCCTTTCCTGAGTTCAGAGTAGTCCTGCCTGGCTATCCTGTGTGCGTGAGGTTTTTCCATAATATCAGTTGGAGGTGTCCACCTCACCTACTGGCACGACATGTCCTCTTCCTTCAGGCGTTCTGCAGGCTAGTCCTTCTTTTGTCCGTAGAGCGATATGAGCCCACTGCCTGGTCCATGTTTTCCTTCTTCCAGGAAAATATCCGCCTAACCCTTCATCATTTTCCCATGTTCCCGTAATCATCAATACACATCAAAATCTTACAGGGTAGGTTTTAGAAAAGTATCATTCACAAATAAAACATATGAATTATTTTAACACAAAATCATATAGAGTCAGAACACGCAATACACTTGAGAACATAATTTTCCAGACATAGAACATAATTTTCCAGACATAGAATATAATGACTATCTCTGAGAAAGGATCATAGAAGTAGTTTGTTTTAAAGTATAGATCGTCTCTGAAGACTCTGAGAAATAGTGAAATGAGAAAGTGTATCACTCATCAGATACATGATTAACGCATCAAAAGATTCATTAAGAATTCTTCTTTAAATCAAGAAAATCTTCTTTATCTTCTGAGCCTCTCTCTCTCTCTCTCTCTCTCTCTCTATATATATATATATATATATATATATATATATATATATATATATATATATATATATATATATATATATATTCTTCTCCCAAAGAACAAGTGATCTCTATAGATGACATCTTTCTGTTAACTTTGATCCATTTACAGTAGAGGCATATTAACTATTAATTACCTTACTCCCAAGGAGAAGTATTATATCCACACAAAATGAAACACGTCTGCTTTTTGGATCACATGGTAACTAAACTGGTGCCTAAGTTGCCGCTTGTAACTTTATATATCTTCTCTTACAACAACATCTTTATCTCCTCGACGAGACAATCACATTCTACCAACATCCATCCAATTACCGTCCAATTTCACCGATAACAATTCCTGTTATCCTTCCTAGTTTCTTTGCTGCGGGCACAGAGTTTTTACCTGTAATGAAAACATCAACAGTGCGCTCTCTGACCTATGCAATTGTCTGCTAATGAAATCACAACACGCGCTTGATACTATTTTCTCCGATGTAGGTCTCAGTTGACATGTGACAGGTAATATATTATGTTTTGGGGAAAGTCTTTGTTCACATTGAATCACTCTGCATTTTCTTCCTGGGGTTTAAGTTTTGGAAACTACCTGCCGTCTGTCTTTCCAGTTAAACACTGTTGTCTATCTTTACTTTGCCCTTGTATATGGTGCGTTCGCTATTCGTATGAAGACGGGCGTGAGACATGTCACACCCATCAAACTTGATTATACCCTTCATGCATGTGTGGAACGATTCCACATTGAACAAAAGAGTTGGTGGCAGCCAATTTTCTTTAGTTCCTTGAACAGACCCTCACGACTGACCAAATCAAATGCTTTTGTGAGGTCGATGAAGGCAATAAACAGTGGTTAATTGTGTTCCCTATATTTTTCTTGCATTTATCTCAATCAGAATATGATATCAATTGTAGACCGGTTCTGTTGGAAGCCGCACTGTGATTCGGGGTAGACTTGATCTCCTAGGACTTGAAGTCTACGCAGACCAATTCTGGCACATACTTTCCCAACAATACACATAAGTGTGATACCCCTTTAGTTGTTACAGTCACTCCGATCGCCCTTGTTCTTGTACAGCGTTATGATGCTTGAATCTTTGAAATCCTGTGGGACTTGTCCTTCTCGCCAGCATAGCTCTTTTATCTTGTGGATCTGTAGAGTGAATGTGTCTTGCCCACTCCTGAAAACATCTATTGGAATCCCATCCTTACCTGGAGCCTTGCCAGATGCAAGTTCATTTATAGCACACATAACTTCTGTTATGGTAGGAAGTGTGTCCAGGTGGTCAAGAGTTGAAAGGCGCATAGCTCCACATAATGTCCACAAACATTGATACACGTATTCCATTTACTGCTTTAGAACTGGATGCATTATAGCGCAGGCTCTGTCTTCGCATTACATTTGTACCTCACTTTCAACTTCTGCATCCAACAGATAAACAGTCGATGTTACCAGACATTATTTCATCATCATACAATTAATCGTCGTGATCATTATCACTGTGTGCACTGCCAACTGGCGTATGTATTTGTGAGTGTCCACAGGTCTTCACCTTTGTTTTCTGGATTAATTATATTGATACTATTCCTGTATGCCATCACCTCAGCCAACATGCATCACCCTTCTTAGTCTGCCGCTGCTTCTTCCGTGTTTGATCTTCCCAGGTTTCAGTATGTTTTCCAACATCTCTCGACTCATTATATGGATGGAGTTCAGCATAGCTACATTGATAAGAACGCGCGTGTGAAGATGCAGGGCTTAAGAGTTCAAACCCTACACCGGACAATTGGACATTGTCTTCTCTTCCTTGACCTGGGGACGTTAATCACAATGTCTGTGAAGTCGGAGTGGGTTCGCCTGATGGCGAGGGACACTGGTAATTATATGGAACTTGTATGCCTCTTTCACTAGTCATTTCCATACCATCGTTGTTGGTTACTCTCGCATTGGCAACATTCCTCTCCGGAACCACGTCACCCTTGCCTCCCAGCTTTTTATCATGTTTACATTTACGCTCCATCCTCCACTGGCATAACGTATGTATACATTTCTAGGTTTCTTTTACTAACATCCAATACTTTTCACTTATTCATAAGTTCGTGTTTATTTTATTTATTTTGACAGTAATGCTCTAAACCGCTATCACACATCTTCCTGCTGATATTATTAACCCCAGTGTTTTTTGTTTTTCTTTTAAAATTGCTTATCCTTTTTACAGGACATCGCTGTCAACACCAGCATTTTACTGCTGTTGTTGATGTCTTGGCAAGTTTATGTTCAGCAGTTTGTCATTGCTTTCTGAATGACCGGCTACCATCTCATCTCGTTAAAACCCAGAGCAACGCGGTCTGCTGCTAAATCGGTCGCAGCTGTGTTTCGAATGCGGGTAGAAGTGCTTAAAAATCGCGCCCGTAAGCCCTTCGCCAAATCCTAGGTTGGCCCTGAATAAATTAACTGGTCTATTAAAGAAAAAACATAAAATGGTTTGGCCATCTCACAAATATGTCTTGGTATCGTCTGCCATAAAGAGCCACGTTGAAGAAATATAATGGATGCAGAGCACGGGCAGTTTCATGTCACGGTTCTGTGTTGTGACAAAGCCACCAAATGTTGTAGGATTGTATGCACGGGGCAATAGGTGGCTGGTCTGTCCTCACATGGCGGACGGCCAGCGCAGATGTCGAACCGGTGGCCGATTGATTTCTATGTCTTGCCACACATTTTGGTCCTTGGTTATCTGATCAACTCTGCTGATGATATTCCTCCATGCCACTGTCTCGGTTCGTACATAATTTTCCTCTGTCTGTCTCTGCCTCAGTTCCCACTGATGTCCAATTGTCACAATATTCTTCAATGCCTTCCATCTCATTACATAATCAGTGATGTCCCTAATTTGTTCATTAACGTTCCTTGATTTGTTGCCATTCAGCAAAACAGGCTCCATGCAATTTTTAGTTCTCTTTTTCCTCATTCAATGATAGTGAATAATTAGATAAGACAGACAGTTTTGACAGCATTTCATTTATTGGAATGCAGCTTTTGCTTGTCATCCATCCATCCATCCATCATGTGCCATGCCGATAAGCGTGGGCGGTCATGTTCTGCCATCTCACTCGATCAACAGAGTCATATTCTTGTCATATTCTGCTCTTAATCTGTCCATGCATCTTCCATCTGATTTTATAATTGTCCATATGTATTTATGATTATATTCTAGAATGTGCTAAAGACACTTACGGACAAGACTGTCAGCATTCATGCAATCAGAATTGTGTACCATCAACTGACTCAAACAGATCCTCGTGTGGCCACGTGAGTGGAGACTGTCTCAATGGCTGCCTGGCAGGTTACACTGGGCATGATTGTACAGCAAGTATGTGGTTATCGTGTGTGTGTGTGTGTGTGTGTGTGTGTGTGTGTGTGTGAATTCCCATTTCCAGACTTAGATATGCAAATGACACAGTGCTCTTCTCAAACAGTGCTATAGAATTAGACCACATGATTCTGTCTCTCAAAAGACACAGAGAAAATCGGATTCTATGTGAAAATATAAACGAAATAATATGAATGGCCAAAGGCAAAATAAGATACTAACCACAGTTCACAAACTAACTATGAGGAAAAACAATATCCACCTTTTCTTGTAATATCAATCAGTTGTACGATTTTCTTTGCCAACAGTGTCTTGTTTGCTGTCTGCTTCATTTATGGAACGAATTTTGTACAGGAATGGCGCATTTCTCACTCATTTAACGACGTGTTTCAAGTATTGCGAAGCCTAGCTTGACACTTCCTCGTGTCTTTCAAGTGTTTCCAATATTAGCTTGGAAGTTCATGATGTCATTTAATGGTTGCCAATACTAGCCTGATGCTTCCTGGTGTCATTCAAGTATCGCTAAGCCTAGCTTGACACTTCCTAGTATCATTAAAGTATTGGCAAACCTAGCTTGATACTTCCTGATAAACAGCAAATAATGGTTATTTTACATCCTTTATTCGCATTTGACATGTGGCGTTAGACTCATCACACCGGTCGCTGTTACGCTCCAAGACATTTCTCGTTACGCATTGTTGCCTGGGTCGGTCTGGAAGTCCAAGTCACTGTCGAACCTGCACCGATGCGGGTTGATCCCATATCTACTGGGTCAACAGGCGAGGGTCCAGCCACTACACCACTGCTCCCAGACTTCGGGATGCCCATTTTTAATCTCATTTACCACGTTATTAAATGTTTAGACTTGTTTACAACTTGTTAAATTATGAGAACCGTTTACATGTATGTATCTTTAAGTGAAGGGTACTAACAAGTTCTACCAGAAGTAAATGAAAACCATACACTGATTAGATAAATCAGATGTAGGCAGTCAAAAATGTGTAGGATACGTTATGAGAAGAAATAAATGGGAGAACTTGGTGACAACTGGCAAGATTAAGGGAAAAGAACAAGTGGAAGGCAGAGAAGTAAATACCTGGATGGCTTGGCCACGTGGTATGGTCAAGATATGAATCTGAAGCTGACCCAGCACTCTGGTGATCGAGTGAGATGTTGAAACATGACCGCCCACGTTTATCGGCATGGTACATGATGATGATGATGATGATGATGATGATGATGATGATGATGATGATGATGATGATGATGATGATGATGATGATGATGATGATGATGATGATGATTGTCGTAATAAGTGTCGTCCCTGGGGTGAGGGGAATTAACACCCACATTCTTTTAACCCCATATCATTATCTTGAGGATCTTCTGGATTTCTGTCCACAACACCCCGTCAGTCCTTGGATCACTCTCTCTCTCTCTCTCTCTCTCTCTCTCTCTCTCTCTCTCTCTCTCTCTCTCTCTCTCTCTCTCTCTCTCTCTCTCTCTCTCTCTCAAACTAAAAAACACAACCTCATCTGGGTTAGATGGAATCAGCAACCGGATTCTCCGTTGTGCTGCGCCAGTGATCTGTACATCACTAACCTATGTATATAATCAGTGTCTAACCAAAGGCCACTTTCCATCAGCTCTCAAAATCGCTAAAGTGTACCCTCTTCTTAAATCTGGTTCATTGGACAATGGTCTCACGAACAATTACAGACCCATTTCCTTACTATCGTCACTATCTAAGCCACTAGAAAAACACATCCATAAAGTAACATTACAGTATTTAGTTCGCAACAAGCTTATAGTTGACAGCCAATCAGGATTTCGACCAAAATATTCTTGCCATACGGCCCTAACAAACATGATAGAAAATTGGCACCAGAATGTAAACAACAACAGTCTATGTGGAACTGTGTTTATTGATTTCAAGAAAGCATTTGATATGATAAACCATGTTATTTTAATTAAAAAAACTCGAGACAATGAAAATTGGCCTTAATGTAGTCACTCTAATATCATCTTTTCTATCAAACAGAAAGCAAGTAGTATCACATAATAAATCTCTCTCAAAAAACTACCTTCAATATTGGAGTACCGCAAGGCTCTATTCTTGGCCCTCTATTATTTGCCATATATATTAACGATCTACCTTTGCATCTTTCGTCGTCCTGCGATCTATTTGCAGATGACTGTACGGTGTACACAAACGCTGAAGACTGTATTTTACTGGAGTCGTCTTTACAGCAAGAATTAAATAATGTAGTTAAGTGGAGCTATTCAAACCGTATGCAAATTAACATCACTAAAACAAAAGCATTGTTATTAACAACTAGACAAAGACTTCAAACTCTAAGCTCACACACATCACTTCAACTTCACATCGATAACATGCCAGTAGAAAGTGTAATTGAGCACAAAACATTAGGCCTAATCATTGATAGAAACCTAACCTTTAATTCCCACGTTCAAGCGCTTATTAAACAAACAGCGAAAAAAGTCTACCAACTCGCCAAGATTAAAAACTTCCTTGATGAGGACACAAGGAAGCTATTCTATACTTCTCATATACAGACAAACTTTGACTACTGCTCTACAATCTGGGACGGTTGTTCTAATTCAAACACCAAGCGACTTTACTCACTCCAGAAACGGGCCATGAGTCTAATTTATAGCAAACATTTATCTGACAATCCTAGCCTGTATAAACGCCTTCAGTTACTACCATTTCGCAAACGCCTGCTTTTCAATAAAGCTAAACTAATTCACAAAATCCTGCATCGGAATGCCCCAAATTACCTTTGGCCATTGTTTAAATATAATGCTAGACACAGTAAACGTTTAAATATACTACACATTCCGAAGCCTAGGATTGACTTATACAAAACAAGCTTAACGTACTCTGCAGCTCAGCTGTGGAACAATCTTCCACAAGAAATCAAAGACATCACCAATCCCTATTCATATAATCGCAAATTATTCGAACACTATCTCAATACGGATTACCTTCCCCCTTAATAATTGAGATAAGAATAATAATAACAAAACCCTAGTATAACAGCCAATCCCCTTTTTGTAGGCCAGTATATTCCACATGGCTAATAACAAGTGTCAGACCATTATCTAGTATTACTGTGTCGTGTAGTTTTGATGTTTGCATTTTGCCCATGCCTTTATAATGCATATCTTTTATATTGTTGTTGTTCTTTGTTAGCCTTGAATGATGTGTGAATGAAATAATGTATAAAAGAGAGTGATAGAAGGGCAGAATGTTAGACGGGCCTGCGTGCCCTTTGAAAATAAAGTTTGTTCGTTCGTTTGTTCGTTCGTTCTCTCTCTCTCTCCTACCACTGGACCATGTCCCCTCTCATTCTTTTCCAAAACATACTACACAACTCTAGCTTCTAACAAAATGACAAGTTAATTTAATACAGAAAAGTGTCAGGTATGTACAAAGTGTGTGTGTAGAATGTCTGTCGTATAATCTAGAGTGTATGCAGAATCAGACCGAACAGCTCAGGATCAAAGTCTGCTTCATCACAGTACCGGCCACACAACAGCACCATAGATCAAGTACAGAAGGACCTCACCCAATGATGCGTCTCTCCGGCCATGTGTCGACTTCCCCCAGTAGCTCTTGGATAGTCCGGATGCCTGGTCACCAATGATGGATGTTGGCATCAGTAATTGGATCACCAGAATCTGTTTCTAGCTACTAACTCGTACCCTATTTTATTTTATCCTATCACTTATACGGTTAAAACCGGTCTCTGTGGCTAAGGGCTTGCGAACGCGGTTTGCGAGCCCGTATACCGTGGTTCGAAACACAGCGGTGCTGGTTTTTTCGAAAAAGGTATAGGGGCCGGTCGTTCAGAAAGCAATGGCAAACTACTGAACGTAACAATTTGCGAGTTCATCAACAGCAGCTGAAAATGCTGGTGTTGACTGCACCGTCCCGTAAGGGATACGCAACAATTTTTTTTTTTTTAAATACGGTTCGCTTTCTTGTACTATCTTTAGAGCTATACTGAACCTGTGTTAATGTGTAGATGAAATCATGACCAATTACCAGACAATTTAAGAATTATGTGGAAACTGCGGATATGTGGTTGTATAAAAGACTGATAAGAATACCGCGGGCGGATATAAAGATAAATGAAGATATGAAAAACGTTAACTCACAAAGAGAACTTGTTATTCACATCAGAAGTAGACAGTACATTCTTTTGGACACGTCATGAGAATAGGAAGGCTGGAGTGTTGTGTTATAATGGGATGGTTTTTGATAAAGAGAAGAAATTTAAGACCACGAGAGAAGATGCTGGACAGTTTGACATCAAAGCATTGAGTCACGTCGATAGCAACATGATTTGCAGCACAGGAGAAGGAGGCGGTGGACACGACAAGGACAAAGGAAGCAGATATGTAGAGACTGGACAGGCGATCAGATAGCCCGTTGGACATTGATGCAGTTGGCAATAGTAAAGTTTAAACAAAATGTTACAAGATTTTAATACTTTTAGAAACTGTCTCCTGTGAAACAATATTTTCAGACCCAGTATATACATATACTGCGAATTATATAATTCATAGAAATAAGGTGGCCAGGAGAGGGTACTTTAGAGCAAAATGGAATGATTATAATATATGGAGGAAACACCCAAAATAAACATGAATTAGGAACAGGATTTGTCATCAAAAAAGAGTTATGGGGGAACGTTTTAAACTTTAAAGCTTTTAATGACAGGATTAGTAAATTACGAATAAAAGGTAAATGGAAAAATATAACGATGATTAATGTACATGCACCTACTGAAGAGAAAGAAGATGATATTAAAGAAGACTTTTATAATGATCTGGAAGATGTCATAGAAGAAACCCCCAAACAGGACATCCTGATTGTGCTGGGAGACTTCAATGCAAAAATAGGTAGAGAGCAAACTAATAAAAAAAGTGGCCGGTATGGAAAGCCTACATACAACTTCAAATGATAATGGATGGAGAGTCATCAACCTGGCAGAAGCCAAAGGACTGCAGGTTAGCAGTACCAGACTACAAAGAAAGGATATACACAAACAAACTTGGAAATCATGTGACAAGAGAACCTATAATCAAATAGATCACATTTTAATTAACAACAGAAATGCATCAAACATACAGCAAGTCAGAAGTTATAGAGGAGCTGAGTGCCACAGTGACCACTTCCTCGTTGGAGCAAAATTTAAAATAAAACTTAAGAGAGCTTTCTATACTAAATTACAAAGATTACACCCAACATATAACAGAGAAAAACTGCAAGACATTACAGTCAAAGAGAAATTTACAGATGAAATAAAATGTAAACTTGAAACTCTGCAAAACCCTTTGGAGGAAAGCATTGACCAAACTTGGTTGAACATCAAGAATACAATTCAGTCTACCGCAGAAGAATGTCTCGGTGTGTTAACCACGCATAGAAAGAACAGATGGTTCAATCAAAAATGTGAAGAAGCAGTCATTAGGAAGAAGAATGCCAGACATGTATGGTTAAATGACATCAATAACATCCAAAAGGAAGAGCATTATAGAAATGAATGTAAAGAGACTACAAAAATAGTCAGACAGCAGAAGCGAGAATATATGAGTAATATAATCAAAGATATGGAGACTAATCACCAGAAAAATGAATCCAGAACATTTTTTAAAGAACTGAAGTCAATGAAACGAGGGCACCAACAAAACACATATGGTTTAAAAGACAAAAATGGGAATATGATAAATACCAATGAGGAAATGTGCAACACATGGAAAGAATATTTTATTGAATTACTAAATTGTGAAGCTCCAAGTAACATTTTCTCACAGGAAGAGGTTCTAACATGCGAACCACAAATTGAAGAACCTACATTTGAAGAAATCCTATATGTAATCACACGACTTAAAAACAATAAGGCAACTGGGACTGATGGAATTGCTGCTGAATTTATAAAGGCAGGTGGCCATGCATTACATCTAAAGCTATACGAACTAATAATAAAAATCTGGAGGACAGAAGAATTACCCCATGACTGGAAAGAGTCATTATTGATACCTATCTTTAAGAAAGGAGACAAGTTCCAATGTGGAAATTATAGAGGAATATCACTACTGTCCACAAGCTATAAGATACTATCCGCAGTATTACTAAATAGACTAAAACCATATTCAGAAGACATATTAGGAGACTACCAGGCGGGTTTTAGACAAAACAGATCAACAATAGATCAGATATTTATCTTACGACAAATAGCCGAGAAACATTGGGAATATAAAAGAGATCTCCATAACATTTTTGTGGATTTTAAAAAGGCTTATGATAGTGTCCATAGGAATAGTCTATGGAATGCTATGCAGGAATTTGGAATACCAAGGAAGTTAATCAACATGACCAGACTATGCATGGAAGATACTTATAATATAGTAACATATAAAGGCAGGAAATCAGACCCCTTCCAAATAACATCTGCCTTGAAACAGGGTGATGCACTATCGCCGCTACTCTTCAATCTGGCTCTAGAGAAAGTTGTAAGGAAGGTAAAGGAGGAATGTGATATTGGAGGAACATCCAAGCTGCTTGGTTATGCAGATGATATAGATATTATAGGGCAAAGTGAACAAAAGACATTGGAAATATTGACTCACTTAAAGGAAAAAGCCCAACAGATGGGGCTGGTTATCAACCAAGATAAGACAGAATATATGGTAATTTCAAGAGACGGAATGGCTAGAAACTCTGGCCACATACAAATAGATAATATGACCATTAAAAGAACGGAAACATACAAATACCTGGGTACGATCTTCAACTGCTCCAACATCATAAGGGAAGAAATACAAACTAGAATCAACTCTGGAAATAAGATATACTATGCACTACAACATCTACTAAAATCAAAGGCGCTATCTCGTAACACCAAAATCACAATATACAAAACACTGATCAGACCAGTTGTGCTGTATGGCTCTGAAACCTGGAGTACAACGAAAGGAGACGAAGCCTTGTTACAAACCTTTGAGAACAAAATTTTAAGACGCATCTTTGGACCCATTAGGGATACACAAAGTGGAGAGTGGAAAAGAAGAAGTAACAAAGACATTTATGATCTGTTTAAGTCCCCGCTAATCACTGGTATCATGAAGGCTAATAGACTACAATGGCTGGGGCATATAGAAAGAATGGAAGATAATAGGGAAACAAAACTCGCTTACACTCAGGAAATAAATGACCGTAGACCCCGAGGTAGACCAAGAAGGCGGTGGAGAGATAATACATGTACAGACCTACAAGCACTTGGAATCAACGACTGGCAAGAGAAGGTCCACCAGAGAGACGAATGGAGACGGATTGTATTTGCAGCAAAGAACCTCAATGGCTCGGAAAGCTGAAGAAGAAGAAGTATATACATATACATATACACACGAGGGGGTTTCAAATGAAAACCTTAATTTTTTTGGTGAATACATTCAGAAGTAGTAAAGAATATATGTATCTTTTTTTTTTGTCTTTTTTTTTCATTTTGATGCAGTCATCTTTGCGTTCAATGCAAGTCCTCCAGCGCTTATAAAGTGCTTGTACTCCTGTAGAAACAAATTATCTTGGTCGTGCGTGTAACCATCCATGCGAAACCTGCTATACCACTTTATCGAACCGAAAAGTATTTCATCCCAATGACTTTGAATTGTCCAAGAGACAAGAGGAAATTAATCGGGGTAGGTCTGGCAAGTACAGGGGATGTGGTACACACTGAAAGTGGAGGTCTTCGATGGTTTCTACCGTTGCATGGGCAACATGAGGTCAAGCTATGTCATGTTGAAAAAGGACACCTTTACTCAGTCCACGTCGGATGGATTTGAGTGCAGGTCAAAGATAATTCCTAAGAAGATTTATATACGTATCACTGGTGACAGTTTTCCCTCTTGGCGTTTAAGGCTCTAAAATAACGCCTCGTCATCCCAAAAGAGAGCCGGTATAACCTTCCCAGAAGATGGCTGCATGCGAACTTCTTTGGTTTCGGTGAAGAGAGATGGTGTCATTCCTTGCTCGCTATGATCGTGTCCGGCTCGCGGTAGTGAACCAATGTTTCATCTCCAGTAACAATTCCTTATAGGAAACCATCACATTCTGCTTCAATTCACTGCAAACTTTCTTGACAACCATCACTGCGTCCAGGTTACAAGACAGTGGCATGGTTATTGTAATTTCTATCACACTTTTAAGGTTTCCGTTTGAAGCCCCAGCCGTAGGACACACACACACACACACACACACACACTCAAATATATATATATTTATATATATATATATATATATATATATATATATATATATATATATATATATATATATATAATGGAAACTGCAATGATGTATTTTCTAGAGTGTCCTAAGAACACATACGGACAAGGCTGCCAACAACCCTGCAGTCAGAACTGCACACCACCAAGTGACCCGAACACACCATTGTGTGACCACGTCGATGGAATCTGTCTCAATGGCTGCCCGTCTGGTGTCACTGGACACATGTGTGTGACAAGTATGTGGTTGTCTTGTGTATTGTGTGTGTATATGTCTGTCTATTAATGTCTATTAACACTTTTTTAAAAGTTGCATATCCCTTTCAGGACATTGCAGTCAACATCTTCATTTTTCAGCTGTTATTGATGTTCTTGGAAAGATTGTTGGACCTCTGAACCAACAACAATATATCCGGGCCTGCCACAGGGATTACAATTATCTCCGGTACTGTTCAACGCCTACACTGTGAGAATTACCGGCGAGCTTGGTCAGAGGACCCGGGGGGGGGGGGGGGGGGGGCATTGCCGTATTCACACAATGTGTTAATGTATCGTCAGGGTAAGGATAGAGATCAAGTTGCTGTGGATATACAAACATAACTAAATCGTATTCGTACTTTGTGTGTGGAATCTGGGGCAATGGTCAACCCAACGAAGGAAGCAGTGGCATGGTTCTCTTTGAATAACCGCATTGTCATCACTCCAACACCAACTGTAAATCTCGGTTCAGAGACGGTGGAAAGAACACAGGCAATGAACTACCTGAAGATACGTTTGGATCGGAGTATAGCTTAACATAAGCACCTTGACCGTGTGCTAACAAAGGCCAAGCGAGATTTGGCTGCGATGCGGGTGATGGCGGCATCAAGCTGTGAGCAGCTCCATCTATGTCTCCTTTACGAGGGTCTGGTCCTTTCTGTTTTGGAGTATGCGATTGCGATCCTGACTGGCATCCGTAAGCAGATGAAAGAATGGAACGGCTACAAAACGAAGCCATGCGTATCATTCTTGGATGTACAAGAGATGCAGTATGCAGGGCGATGCGCTGCCTTCTTGATTTTCTAACCATTGGAGACAGAATACAAATATGCAGAGCACTTGCCTACCTCAGAGTCAATGCAAACACACAACATCCACTGCATAGTGAAATTAAGAAGGTAAAAGGCAACAGGTTAAAAAGAGGAAAGTCGTGGAAGGGTCAAGCCGTAGACATTCTTCAACAGGTGTTTTCACTTGAAGACTTAGAACCTGGCGAGGAGTGGGTACGAATGCTAACAGATTTCTCCACGCCCTTTTCAGTTTGCATACAACTAGACAGTAAATGTAGACAAGAAAATGCAGCTGCTGTGGAGGCGGAAGTACAGGCTTTGACCTTCGAGAATTCTTTGGGGGAGGGGTGGGGGTATGCTGTCATGAGCGGGCTGTCACGCATGCGGGCAAGGCTAATGTGGAAGGTGGACGAGCCATGGATCAGGCTGACATTCTGAATGCTCTACGAAAAGTACGACATTTGCGAGAATCAAGTGATGACTGTGAATTTACAACCATGGTAATACTGCCAGAACAGCAAATTTAAAGATATGTGGCCAAAAAAGAACATTACGCAGGAAGCCAACACAGAATTGGTGTCGTTGGCCGCTACAAGCTGCGGAATTTACTGAGGAAGGGATCCGAGCACTTATGGACAGAATGATTCGATGTGCAATGAAGATGATCTGTCAACTAACTAACCAACCAACCAACCAACCAACCAACCAACCAACCAACCAACCAACCAACCAACCAACTAACTAACTAACTAACTAACTAACTATGCCGACGGTTGCGCAGCTGCTGGTAGGGTCTTCCGTGTGGAGCTGGTTACGGGATAGGATCCAGGTGAAGATAGACACAACCCTTCTGCCTTGTAGGTAAACCAGGGACAGACTTAGGCTAGAAAAAGGCAACCTGTGAAAAGGTCTTGTCGAAGATGAATGTGTTGAGGGTTTTTTACCCATCAAGAATGACGATGACCATACATTACATCCAGTGGGGTTGAAAGTATGGAGCCGTGAGTTCTATGATGACTGATACGGCCTATTTCGGCTCGAAATGTTCTTTGATTATATACTCAATAACTTATGTGATGCTGATGACACCGTCTTAATAGCAACAAGTTACAAGGGTCTACAGGAAATGATAGATACAGTGGCTGCAGAAAGTAAAGCAAATTGACCTTAGTTTAAATAATAGAAAGACAGAAGACATGGTGATATCAAAGAAACAGTTTGTGTCTAAATGTGCAATTACATACAGGACTTTTTTTTTTTTGGGGGGGGGGGGGGGGGGTGGGGGGGAGCGTAAGTGCAGAAATATAGATATCTAAGCTCATGAATAACATCAGATGGAAGATGCAACACTGAGATAAAGAACAGAACAGGACACACAAAAACTGCATTCTATCAAATGAATAACGCTTTTTGCAATACGTCATTGTCCTTGAAAGTTAGAAAATTAGTTCTTGCACGTTACATAGAACTCAGTTTAACATACGGCTGTGAGTACTGGATAATTAGTCAACAGGTGACAAAATTCCCGGAAGCCTTGCAGATGTGGTTTATAGAATAATGCTGAAAATGTATCTGAACAGCCAAAATGAGCAATCCGGACGTTTTAAGGGAAGCTGGGTCGTAAAGACAACTTATCACAAACATCAGACAGAGGCAATCATCGTTTTTTTTTGGCCACGTTATGAGAAGACAAAAACTGGAACATGTTGTGATAACCGGAAAACATTGCGTAAAGAGAGATGAAGGAAGACGGCGTGAGAAGATTCTTCACAATTGTATGTCATGGCACGGAATGGAGTCAACACACGAATTGATTCATGACGTCAAAGATCGTAATTTGTGGAGATGCATGATTAGCCACGTCAGCCGTTAAGATACTGGATTGATTGACTGATTGATTGTTTGATTGATTTAGGAACCGACATCACAGCATTCGGGGCATTCCCATAAGCGCTCCTTCCCCATCCTCAGCAGCCAGCGAAGAGTTCCAACACTAATAGTACCAGCAGCAATCTGACCATATGTCCCTCTCACCTTTCCTCCGAGTGGCTGGCATCCCAGCGGTTTGAAACCGATGATAAACTGCAGACAGGCGTTAATGTTTCGCTCAAGACACAGGCGGTGGATGTCTACGACATTTGAATTAAGAACCTGGTGCCAGGATACCAAAAATGTGTTGAAGTCAGTTGTCACTATGTTGAGAAATAATGAAAATGTACGGTTCACTTTTTGCTGCAATAAGTCATTTTTATATATAATGTGTTTTTTTTTTGTTTTTTTTAAATTGCATACCTGAACTTACTTTTTTTTTAAAAACACGCGTGTGTGTGTAATTTCCATATGAATCAATGCAAATCAAATTAATTAGTTCTAGACGTTCCAAAATACATATACAATACATTTGATAGAGAATACACATAGTGTTTAAAACTAAAAACAATAAGAGATGAATATGAAATGAATTTAAGAGACTAATGTAAAGCATAAATAAACATTTAATATGGCGTCTACCTTTCTGAAGACTCTTCTTGGAATATGGAAGAGGGTGAGGAGGAGAGTGAGAGAGGTGCAGATAGCACTGTTTGGAATGGGAATCCGTAGGTATCTGGTGACTATCTGTGGTCAATTCCCTTCTTGGTATTCTTGTCTTCTGTAAGCTAGTGAGCCTCTTGCGTTTTTGAATCCATCATCTGCTGGCTTTAACATCAGTAATTACACTAGTACTTGACCTAGGCACTATCTGAGATCGGCATACAACAGTGTGACCTTTACGTTTATGATTACCTCCGAAATAGAATCACCATATAACTGTTTTTTATTTATGCAAATTAATGAAAACTAAAAAATAACGTCTTCAGTTGTTTGCAATCTCTGTTTCGTTAGCACATTCACGCCTTTCGCAACATTAGCCTCCTTTATTATTTGCTTTATTCCCACAGTGGAACCTATCGTGGATGAGTTCCATAGTACTTGCGGCCGATTTCAGCAATCTTAGTGCCGCTCACCTATTTTTTAATGATTTCCTTCTTCAGCTGGATCGTATTTTTGGCCTTCTTCTTCGAATGATTACTGGCACTGGATAGTTTCTTTGGTCCAGTGATGTAGCCAAAAGGAAAAGGTTATGTTATTAGCAAGTGATGCTCAAACAACGAGAAACAACGCCAAACTTAAAAGAAGAACAAGTGGGCCGCTTTGTTTTCACAAAATTAGTAGCAAGGCCACGTGGGCACGTCGACGAAATCCGTGGCAACCGACGGAAACCGAGACATATTTTCCGCGGAAAAGCCGAAGTCAACGAAAACGGAGGTTTCAATATATATATATATATATATATATATATATATATATATATATATATATATATATATATGTGTGTGTGTGTGTGTGTGTGGCATGTATGGGTGTGTGTGTGTATGTGTGTGTGTGTAAACTGCGGTGATCTATATTCTAGGATGCCCTAAAGACTTGTACGGACTAGGCTGCCAGGGGCGATGCAATCAGAAGTGCCAACCACCAAGTGACCCCAGCAGATCCTCGTGCAACAACACCGATGGAAGCTGTCTCAACGGCTGTCTGCCTGGTTACACTGGCAGTATGTGCACGCAAAGTATGTGGTTGCCTTATCTGTATGTGCGTCCACACACACACACACATACACACACGCAGACACACTCATATACACACATACACTAGGGCGAGTCATTAAATAATAGGAATGTCGTTATCAACTACATGGAACTGTATGGACAACGGAGGTTTCCGCAAGCGCAATAATGATTACATAATGGCTGCCTTTGCAGTGTTGTATTGGGTCATTCATTCAGTAGCGTGTCTTTTGCAGACCTTCGCTCCCATAACAACCTTCGGGAAAAGTTCTCAATCATGAGCAAGATATCCTGAGTCCGATACACCCATCTGGAGATCATCCGCCACATCCTGCACTCGTGTTTTCTTTAACCTTCCTCTTCCTCTCTTCACGGGCATATACCCCTCCATTATTGTTCTCTCTAAACTTTCATGCCGTTTCAGGAGACTAAGATATTTAAATTTTCTTTGTTTTATAATCTGTAATAACTAACCTTTTACAATATTCAGCTCTTGATGTATGGATGCTTTTGTTCTTTTCTTTAATCAAGATATTCTTAGAACCCGTCTGTAACATTTATATTAAAAGTCCAGGTCTCACAGGCTTATGTTGCAATGGGGAAGATGCATGCTGTTTAAAAAAAAATGTAATTTTGTAGTTCTACCTGTCCGACTACATAATTTATTCAGTTATTTTAGTCTTTAAAGAGCCATAGATACTCGTCTTCTAATGTATTTCATTTTGTCACCATTGTTGGTAATCAATGAACCAAGATATTCGAAATTTTCCACCATCTTATTTTTTTCCCTAATTAACACACATGTATTTCTCCATAATAGGTTTATGTATGCATCATCTTTGTTTTTGCTATGTTAAGATATAAGTTGTGATTTTCACTATTCAGTTGGGTTGAGGCTATTAGGTTTATTAAACCATTCTTTGATGTGGAAAGTAATACTGTATCATCAGCATATCGAATCCCTGTTATGTCATTAACACCGATATTTAGGGCATCATAGTGCTCCCTGGTTATGTCATCTCTGACATTTCTCATTATATTGTCGGCCTACAGGTTACATAAATATTGCGACAGCACATAGCCCTGACGGACTCATTGCTTGATGTCAAACCAATCTGATGTCTCGCCATCTATTCTGCGTGTTGGTCTAGATAGAGTACATTTATAAGTTGTGTGTAAAAATTGCTAGGAGGTTATTATTATTATTATTATTATTATTATTATTATTATTTGTGGTCAGAGGGAGTGAAACTCTTGTGTGAGTCACGGCAGAGTGTATGAATTGGTAGAAAGCTGTGACAGTCGAAGACAAAGCGTAATTGACGAATCCGCGGGGAAAGTCAAGATGGCCATTTTGTTGGAATATCAAGACATATATACTGGTGCATTTCCAGGAGAGAGGTAAAACTGTGACTAGAAATCCATTCTTTGACATACTAGGGAGCACATTAAATACTGCAATACGATCTAATCGCCGGGGAATTTTCTACAATGGAATATTGTTACTGCACGACAGCGCCAACCCTCATACGGCTGCACATACACATTCAGTGGACACTACGTGCTCTGAACTTTGAGGTCTTGAATAATCCAGCATGCAGTCTAGACATACAGCCACGGGACTTTCACTTCCCAAATAACATTTGCGGGGTCATAAGTTTGCATATTACAACAAGGTAATATGGGCGATCGAAATTTGTTTCGAAGCCACACTAAATGCATTGTCCTAGAAGGTATCCTAGAGTACAGTGATTCTAGAAACAATAGGAATGAAAAGAGAGCCAATGAAAGAAATAAAAATGAGGCAAGTGAATTATTTCAGCCATGGTAAAATACATAACACTCTTATTAAAAAAAATACTGGAGGGTAAGGTCGAAGGCAAGAGAACAAGAGCTAGACAACGATTAAAGAGGGAAGCTAATATCAAGAGATGGGAGAAGAAGATGTCAGACACAATGTACAATCAGGGCTACAGACAGACATCTATTGCAGCAATCTTCATTGTGGAGACGGCACTTGACTGATTGAGCCAGAATGTCAAAACAACATCCACCACGAAAATTAGTTCATCGTTGATGGAAGCGGCAGTCTCCATAAAAGCCGTAGTTTTAGGCACAATACTGCATAATGCAAACCCAGCTAGTTCAGCGACCTGCCGGCCGCCATTTTCTGAACATGCAGTTCACAATACAGACAGTCGCGGACAGATGTAGAAGCACTCCACACAAATCCTCATCTATCTGGCCTTCTAAAATCTTCGCAGCTCTCACGATAAATTACATTTCTGATTGTGTTTGTTTGTTATATCAGCTGATGTGATGTGTATTCCAGGATGCGCTAAGGGCACCTACGGAAGAGGCTGCCTGCTACCTTGCAGCCAAGAGTGCATTCCCCCAAGTGATGCCAGCAAATCCTCGTGTGACCACACCGACGGGACCTGTCTCAGTGGCTGTCCATCTGGTGTCACTGGAGACATGTGTGTGGCAAGTAAGTGCTTTGGTTGGCGACATGCAACTCAAAGTTCATGTAAAAGCCCGGGGCCAGATAACATCACTGTCGAAGACATTAAGGCTATGTGTGGCCAGTGTAGGCTCACGAGTCACAGCATATTGTTTAGTGACATCTTTAATATTTGGTATATACCTGATTATAGTCTATTGTCGTAACACTAGCAAAGACATCTTGTGCAGCAGGATTTGGAGAACACTTCATAATTAGGTTAATGAGTCATTGACATATTTCCGTCTTGACAGACGATAGTGTGTTACATTGGGCTTCAAACACGGCATAATAACTACAAACCATGACTGTAGCGAATGTGAATGAACAGATCAATTCACGATGTAAATGTTTGTCCACAATGGATACATGTGACTACATGGTTATTTCCACTACCACACACCATATGACTTCTCACACGCTCGGTGTGTGACCTGTGTTCAGTCATTTGTTTCTTTGTCTTAATTCCATTCTTGATCTTTTGAGTCATGTGACTGTCGTAGTATTTCCTGGGGTGAGGGAAGCATACTATTACACCTTAATAACGGGATAGAGGCACTCTGGGAATACAATAAATCTCAGTCTACAGACCCCACCAGCCCATGGATTCCTGTCTCTCTCACTATCAACCGCTGGACAATACCCTTTTCACCTCTCATCCAGAACAGATGACACGACTCTGGTGTCTACACATAATGACTAGATGATATAATGTACAAGAGGATTATCAACAAGGGGAATGTTCATGAGGGAATCCTGGCCACCGCCAGGCGATAGAAGAAAAAGCTATCTGGATTAGTCTCAGGCCGTCTCACTCATCACTGTACACATCTCACGATACCACAAGGTTAAAGAGGTCACTCATCTGCACACGTAGCGTGGAATGTCTCTGCCGAGGTGTAGACTCAACTGGAATGACTAGCACGTCAATGTGGTGACTCCAAGTTGCGTTGGTACGTGATGACTTCGGACTCACATCCCTGTAGAAGTTCTGAAGGCCTGTCATTCAAGATTCACTGGTAAGGCTAGACAACGGTCCTAAGAAGCCACCATAACATTTAATACACATTTAACAATGTCAAAGTTCTGGACATAGATGGCGGTCTCTAATGGGATCCGGATGGGTATAACTGGGCCTATAAGCACAGAAAGTTGGCACAGTTCAAGTGGTCTCTGCCACGCAAAGTCAGTACTGGTAGCGCGTGACCCTGTAATGAAGGTCACCAATGTTCCTATTACGGAATTGTAGACTGTTCCCGGAACACCAGGCCATCCTGAAATAAAGTGTAATGCAGTTCTTCTCTACCCGTTTGGCTAGTGGGTCACAATGTCAAAACTGATCACAGACAAGAGGACACGATTACTCGCCCATGAGTAGCCCTCATAATACTTGGTGGACTGACTGAAGATCATTTAGCAGTTAAGACGGGACTGGACTGTGGCGTAGTGACTTCCCGGCACGTGGTGTGGTGTAGAAGCCTCACTTCACGTCACATAGGTAAGCCAGCCATTTAGCAGACTTCACCAAGTCATCTTCCTCTGGTCCCGTCACGTAAGTCTCTCAGAAGATAGAACCTGCCAAAGACAACACCATGTGTGAATACCGTGACACCGACTTACCCCCAGGGGTACACGTTACCTATGTGTACTCAGCATAGGCCGGTGTCGCCATGACCCGGCCGGCAGCCTCACAGACCAGGATCCACTGCCAACTGAACTAGGTCTGGGTCCTAACAAGTGATGGCTGAATCGTCCTCCGTCTCGAACCCGCCCAAGGTAGGGCTGTGTATCTGGTCATGGTGTCTGCGAAATCCTTCTGTCCTAAAATGACTTCTAAGGACACAATATACCAGGTTAGTAGGTTAAAAGTACCTAGAGACAGAATGGCCCTGAAGGAGGGCCGGTGACTACCGAATTCCCCTCACTCGGAGGTAGCCCCCTCCCCCTGGTTCTATTTTATGATTACCTACTATACAACAGGTTTCCCGGAGCTCGAGCTTTGATCCAGGAATTTAATAGATTATACAGGGAAATCCCCCTGTAGCGGAAGTCCACATCCCGTTCCCTCCTCCCCTAGTTAGGGTCAAAGCATTTGGAACGGTGTTCAGCTGGTTGTGACCAGCTCTGTCGCATTCCCCTGTTTCTCCAGTGTCAACCTCTCGGGAACCAACTGCCTATCAAGATGGTGTTCCGTTACGGCAACCAATAACATAAAGAGTAAGCGGAAAGTCCAGCAAAGCCAGTGGTCGCCACACCAAAGAATTCGAACTTCGACACCCGCAAGGTCCTTCGAATGACCTTCGACACGTCCGGCGACCATCGCATGGGTTTCCTCTAGTTCGGCCGAGTTCCCTGATACCTCACTCGACCTATGTTCTACAACGCCTTCGCCAACTTCCGTTTGTGTCGACTACGTTAGAGTTCTAAGGCCGCCCAGGAGTGAACTCGGACTACTAACACTATTGGGCCTGTCCTAAATTTCCCTAACTACTTGTAGCGGCGATAACACGCATTCACGCACTTGTACAATTGTAACGTAAAAACAGGCCTACAATCCATCGTGTTCAACTAGCCTGCAGTGTTAAGTTAAAACAAAAGCCCACAGGTTCACCCCTGACTCACCTTTGTGCGCCGGGCGGGACATGCGGTCGAACAGCTTCGTTTCAACGCGGTAGCGACACACATTATTTATCTAAATATGTTTCACGTACCTTACGACAAACTGTGCATTCATAATTGAGGAGCTCCCGTCCTAACACTGGACGTTCTGTCAGTTTTCTTCGACAAACAGCAAGACACTGGCTTCCTCTTTCCCATTTACGAATTAACACAGTCGTCCAAACACCTCTTCTTGCTCGCAAGGCCGGATCTCAACTGAGCCTGTCTTTGTTCTGAGAAGGTTATTGCGCATGCGTTAGCGGATCTGGTTGGGTGGAGCTTTACTCACACGAACAGCCTAGAAGTCAAGGGCCACCAATCGCCCTGGCGTGGGGTAGATTTCTACCTCGGTTGTATCCCTTCGACTAGATCGGCTGTTCTAGGCTGACTGAAAAGGGGAATTTGACTTTTTGGAGTTTTACTAGGTGAATTCTCAGCAGTTCCATGACAGTGACTAACATACCGATGAGCATTAAAATGAGAATAATAAGAAATAAAACCAGGAGGTGGAGATGAGATATGTGGATATGTGAAGATAAGATCACAAACAACACCATATACATCTTGAGGGGAAAAAAACGGGTAGATTGATTTGTATGAATATCCTATTGTCTTCATTAAGGCGTAAGAGAAAGGTAAACACCGACATATGTGCAGATTTAAAAACACCCGAAGAGTAACACATCTGGATGTTGAACACATACTACTGGCACCTTGCCGTCTTGACAGACTATGAACACATCCACCTCATGCAATGGAGATACATTAATATCAGAAGTGAGTGGCAGTACTCGAGACAACAGACTGTGCACAGACATAATCACCAATGCCACACGTGAGCTTTAACACACTATATAGCCTGGCGCAGGCGTTCATGTCTCTCCACAGATCTCGGTCTGCGGTGTTCTGGATCAACAATGCTGATGATATTCTCAATGCCACCGCCTTAATCTATCCAGTATCATTTCTCTTTGTCAGCTCCGCATCTCTTTCCATTTATCTTTACAGTTGTCACGATGTTTTCAAATGCCTCTCTTCTCATCACATGATCAAAGAAAGTCCTTTGCCTCTTTCTTATGTTCTATATAATGGTCATGTCTCATTAGCCTCTATCGTTGTTAGTTACTCTGGCCTGACGTATATTCCAGAATGTCCTAAAGGCAATTACGGTAAAGGCTGCCAGCTACTATGTCTGACTTGCGAACCATCAACTGCCGCCAACAAACCCTCATGTTACCAAACCGATGGAAGCTGTGTCATTGGCTGTCGACCTGGCTACACTGGATCTAGGTGTGATAAAAGTAGGTGATTCTCTTTCCCTAGGTAAGTGTAAACTCCTGGATGTATCCTCTACTGTGTGATTATACTCTCCTGAAGCCGTGTAACTCCAGTGTGCCAGCATAGATGTTACTCTATTTAATTTGGTTTCGAAAAAAAGACATGTAATAGAAGGGGCCTGATTGCTCGTCGGTAACACCTTTTGATGAGGTTAGTTCGAACAATGAACCATTAAAGTGGTCAGTTGAAAGTATGACATAATAAGGTTTTCTTTTCATCTATGTACCAGGGCACTCAGTCGTGAATGGCAACGAGAGAGCCGATCGGCTTGCCAAGAAGGCGATGTTCGGGTTGGGAAAGCAATGGTTGGACCAGACAGTATCAGTAATATAAGAAACGCAGGACGAACAGATGACTTTAAGAAGACCTGGGAATCTGCTTCCTTGTCCAGAGTGAGGAAGATAGGATTGAAGCAGGAAACCACCAGACATGAAAATGTTGCCAAGAGCACAAGACATCTGATTAACCAACACATAACTTGCACGATCAATCGCTATACGCTGACAAGTATGTCAGGGGGTATATCATAGTATCCGCCGACCTGTCATGTGTGTGATGATGATGATCCTTAAAACCACTGTGATCTCTTGGGCAGAAAAAAAAACGATCACTTAATTTCTTGGACATTGAGAGAGATCTGTTCTCTGCATTGGTAACATAAGTGATAGGTTCACAGCATTGACAACATAAGTGATAAGTTCACAGTATTAGTAACATCAGTGATCAATTCACAGTATTGGCAACATAAGTGATCTATTCATAATATTTGCAACATAAGTTATCTATTCACAGTATTGGCAACGTAAGTTATCAATTGACAGTATTTGGCAAGATAAGTGATCAATTCATAATATTGGCAACATAAGTGATCTATTCATAATATTGGCAACATAAGTGATCTATTCATAATATTGACAACATAAGTGATCAGTTCACAGTTTTGGCAAGTGAATTTTCTGTTTATCGGTATGGGCAAGGGAAAACGTCATTTCACAATGTTGACAAGTGAAGGTGTAACTTTACTTTATGGGTGAGGTATTGTCATCATCATGTGCCCTGTCGGCTGGCATCGGCGTTCATGACTCTCCACAGATCATGGTCTATGGTGTTCTGTTTTATCTCTGCTGATGATATTTCTCCTTGCCACTGTCTCAGTCCAGCCAGCATTTTTTCTCTTTATCTGCCTCTGCTTCTCATCCCCTTGATCTATCTAGATGTCACGATGTTTTCCAATGCCTTTCTTCTCATCATATGACCAAATGAAGCTGTTTGTTTCTTTCTTATTATTGTATAAAGTGTTCTAGTTTCTTTCATTAGCCTTTTTCAGGTAATCGTTCTTAGTTACTCTGGCAGTCCAAGGACTTCGCAACATTGATCTCAGGAACCAAATCTCTGTTACTTTCACATTGTCTTTAATGTGTTCATGGACGTTCCAAGATTCACTGCCATACAGCATGTCATGTTCTATATATAAATAGCATTTCAGCACTCTCTTTCTTACATTCAATGACAATGACTTATTGCATACGAAATATACCATTTAACTGTTCGGGCATTATACATGCCATGTTCACGACATGGACGCACGAAAAGATAATTTCCCTTCATGCAGATCAGAAATGTCCAGTCCGCCGTATAGACCATGGGCGAGTAACACCTGACTCGCGTCCTGTATTAGGCCAAAGAAATCAATTTGTCTACCCTGCCGTGGCAACCGTAGGCGGGACACGAAATTCCATAATTCAAGTCTGCATACATTGATATAGGTCTGACAAAGGAAGACATGGCATCAAGCTGTGTCGACCACACGACTTGAAGTTGTCCTTTTCAGGAGGTGTGATCATTTCTGACAATTGTATATTCATGGCATGCGTAGGAGAGGTCAGATGTTAGCATGGTTGAGAGTTGTAAGGCGCTTTTGGGTATATGTATATTGTGGACTGTGAGACGGCGGCATAGATGAATATCAAGAACACTAAAGACCGAGATCTGCGAAGATACGTGAACGCCTACGCCAGCTGGCAGGGCACATGGAGATGATGATGATGATGATGATGATAATGATGATGATGATGATGATGATGATGATGATGATATAGTCATGTACCATGCCGATAAGCGTAGGCTGTCATGTTTCGTCATCTCACACAATCACCAGTATTGTATCATGTCTGTGGTATTGCCCCTGAGTTTGCCATGCAGCTATGTATACCGTCCCTAGGCTCTTGGATCCAGTCATTGTTGCCAGTTGCCACTAAGTTTCCCAGTGTATTTCCTAATAATGTAGGCAAACATCTTGACTATCTTAATCAATTTACTATTGTGATTTGCTTATTGTACATATAATTTGTTTCATGTTTCCACCCGTAACCACATTTTTTTTCGTGTGTGTGTGCGTGTGTATGTGTGTGTGTGTGTGTGTATGTGTGTGTATATGTGTGTGTGTGTGTACTACCACTGGCACTTTGCTGACTTGACAGACGATAGTTTGGTACATTGTGCTTCAAAAAGGCATACTAACTACAAACCGTGACGATAGCGAATGTGACTGAACAGTCCAATTCGCGCTGCACATGTTCGTCAACAATAGATGCATGTGAACATATGGTCATTTCCACCACCACGCACCATCTGACGTTTCACATGCTCGGTGTGTGACCTATCTGCAATCATTGCCTTTTTTGTCTTGATTTCATTCCTCATCTGTTCTCTCTGTGCAACCCGATTAGCGGCGACTTACTCTCTGCGTACAATATAAATGCCCGTATCAGTCATGTCCCGCTTACATACGTCTTTGTACCGTAGTACCGCAGTGTTGTATTTTCCCAGAATGCACTAACGATACGTACGGACCAGACTGCGGACAACGATGCAGTAAAACTTGCGTACCATCAAGCCAGGCGAAAAGTTCTTCGTGTCATCACATCCGTGGAATGTGTCTCAATGGCTGTAAGAGTGGGTTCGATGGTTCGTACTGCACTGAAGGTATATAGTGCTTTGTCTTATTTCAACTTTAAAGTGGTCAAATTGTACACTTTATTCCATGTTGTCCATATGGCTGTACAACAGTTGAGTTGATGTGAGTTTGGTTAAGAACGGAAATTATGCACTCCTATACCTTCTCCGCCCTCAGATCAGCAAGAGAAGAATCCCAATACTAATAGTATATGTCCGTCTGTCCTGTCTTCAGCATTAAGAATAAGTACTCAGTTGATTCTGTTTCGTTATCTGTCCCTTTCCGTAACGCTTTCTTCGTTCATGTTCCCTCCGTCCCCCGCCAGTGTCAGAAAACAGATGAGTATTCCTCTGTGCTTTCTTTGCGTTACTTTTTTTTTTAAAGAGTCGAGCTTTGTAACAATGTGTTGGTTTGTTCTCTCTCCTATATGGCTATAATCTACCAACATAGATTATCAATTTTTAATTTGAATCAGCAAACGAAGACGTAGTATATTAGTTCTGCGTGAGACACCATTTGTGATTCTTCTATTAGAACGACATGTAAACAATTAAGAAAGTTGTTTTGGTTTTGTGACCTGTCGAGTGATGTTCATCATATTGATTTGTGAAGCGATGGTTGCACGGTACGAGTACAGGAAGAGTTCCGTTCCATGCGCGGGCAAGTCATGATATCATTTTGTGGTATCAACAAGATATGATAACATTTCATGGTAGGAACATTAAACAATATTATTGCATGATGTGAACAATACAAGATATCATTTCATGGCATGAACAATAACAGATGTCATCTTATGGCATGAAAATTATACGATATCATTTCATGGTTGAACAATATAAGATATAATTTAATGATATGAACAAGATATGATAACATTTCACTGTATGAACAAGACCAAATGTCACTGTATGAGGAGGATAAGTTATAATTTTATGGGATGAGTAAGATACGATATCATTTCACGGTATGAACAGGGAAGATAACTAACCACATAAACGAGATAATATATGTATCATTTCAGGATTATTCATTTCAATCACTGCATGACCGTGGCAAGAGAGCCTTTTACGGTATGAACAAGATAAACGATAACATTTCATAGTATGAACAAAATATAAGATAAAATTGCAGGTATGAACGAGATAATCAATAAACTTTCACGGTATGAACAAGACAGCAGATAACATTTCATGGTATGATCAAGATAATCGATAACATTTCACGATATGAACAAGATAATAGATAACATTACACGGTATGAACACGATAGTAGATAACATTTTACGGTATGAACAAGATGATACATAACATTTCACTGTAAGAACAAGACACGAAATAATCTCACTCATGAATAAGAAAGAAATCGTGATATTAAAGAATACATGATATGAACCAGATGCTAGATTTCATGCTAATAATAAGACGAGCTGTTATGAACAAGATCAAAAATATTATTTCACGGTGTGAACAACTCTAAAATGTGTTATCTCCCAGAGACGATGGACGCTTCTTCCATGACTGAATACATCGTAGCCATGTGCTTGCTTCTCGCAATTTTCTTCTTTCTCCTGATCTGCCTATGCAGAAAAAAGTCCACTGTGACAAAGTCTGAAGTGGACAATATTCCAAGGGCTGTGGGCACCCAAGGTATGCGATCTAATATACATAGTTATACATTATTATGTTATGTTCTGTTCTGTTCTGTGGCCAAGGTATATGATGCAAGTATCCATGGTTATACATTATTATGTTATGTTCTGTTCTGTTCTGTGGCCAAGGTATATGATGCAAGTATCCATGGTTATACATTATTATGTTATGTTCTGTTCTGTTCTGTGGCCAAGGTATATGATGCAAGTATCCATGGTTATACATTATTATGTTATGTTCTGTTCTGTTCTGTGGCCAAGGTATATGATGCAAGTATCCATGGTTATACATTATTATGTTATGTTCTGTTCTGTTCTGTGGCCAAGGTATATGATGCAAGTATCCATGGTTATACATTATTATGTTATGTTCTGTTCTGTTCTGTGGCCAAGATATATGATGCAAGTATCCATGGTTATACATTATTATGTTATGTTCTATTCTGTTCTGTGGCCAAGGTATATGATGCAAGTATCCATGGTTATACATTATTATGTTATGTTCTATTCTATTCTGTGGCCAAGGTATATTATGCAAGTATCCATGGTTATACATGATTATGTTATGTTCTGTTCTGTTCTGTGGCGAACGTAACTGGCAATCCCGCATTCAGCGGTCTAAATCAGCTGGCGGAAATGTGGGAGCATCCTGCCCTGGTTGATGTTTGATAATAGGATAAGCGTTAAACGTTGCGAAAGCAATGGCAAACTTCTGAATGTAAATTTCCCTATTAAATCAAAAATAACCAACAATGCTGGGGTTGATTGCGACTGCGTGGAAAGGAAATTGACCTAAATAACTGTGTTAAGTTATAGAATGTTATATAATGTTATGCTTTGGAAGGGTGGGTGGATTGATGGATCTCTGGATGGGTGTATGTGGATGAATGGGTGGATGAGGGATGAACGTATGCATCTCTGTGTGCGTGGATGGAAGGTGGATGGGTTTATGGATAAGTGGATGTCTATGTGGATGGATGGATGCATGGGTGGGTGCATGGGTGGATGGATGGGGGATGGATGGATGGATGGAGCGCTGATGTGTATATGGGTGGATAGATGGGTGGATGGGTGGGTGGATGCTTGGGAGGGTGGACGGCTAGATGTGTAAATGATGGATGGGTGGATGGGTGAATACATGGGAGGATGGATGGGGGGATGAATGGTTGAATGTTAGGATGGATGTGTGGATGGGTAGATGGAAGGGGGTCCATGAATGGATGGATCTCTGATGGGTCTATGGGTGGATGGATGAATGGATGGATGGATGGATGGATGGACGGGTGAATTGATGGACGGTTGGATGAATGAACGGGTAAATGGATGGACAGATGAATTGATGGATGGGTGAATTGATGGAATGTTGCATGGATGACGAATGAATGGATGGAAAGATGGGGGATGGACGGGGGAATCGATGGACGGTTTGATGGATGGACAGATGGATGAATGGACGGGTGAATTGACGGCGGTTGGATGGATGGACGGGTGAATTAATGGGTGGTGCGTTGGTGCGTGAGTGTGTGCGTGCGTGCGTGTGTATGTATGTGTATGTATGTGTATATGGATGAACGAACGAACGCATGAACGAACGAACGAAAATCTTTATTTTCAAAGGGTTAAGAATTGGGCACGCAGGCCCGCCTGACATTCTGCCCTTCTTCTCTATTTCTTCTCATACATTCTTTCATTCAACATCTGTTATGAAGCAATTCTTTGACAACAAAAGAACAATAAGCATTAAAACGCATGATAAATAATCAATAATACATGACTCGTTGAGGCAATGTTTAACATGGGCATCATAAATACCCAAGGCGGGTGGAACGTGCCACATATATGGGAATGTTTTTTTTTTTCTGGCTAGTTGTCGTTCGAGATAATTTACCATTAAGAAAGCATGCATACATACATGGATTAATAGATGGATTGAAGGATGGATGTATAGATGCGTGGATAGATGTATGAATGAGTAGATGAATGGATGGATGGATGGGTAGATGGATGGATGAATGTATAAATGGGCTAATTGGGTGGATGGTGAAAGGAAATATATGATTACCCTTATCATTCATTTGATTAAATTATTTCTTGCATCTCTAGGTCCAGAACCAGATAAATATGTGGCGAATTCCCCGGGTAGACAGTCACGGAGCGAAGCTTTCACTGACAACGAGGTTGCAGCATCATCTGTTTAATTGTTACACATGCCAGGACGGCAGGGCGGCAACATAATCTGCCACGTTGATATAAATGTCCACCCATATAATCCATCACGTCTAGTCTGTCATGTGTGTACATGAGAACATAATGGTATCATTGCCTAACTAAACAGCAAATGTGATTATAATACCCTACCAGATCACATTTGATCAATCGAAATGATAATAGCGTAGTAAGAGAGTATGGATAATGTATAGACATGACAATAACATCGTATCAGAGTATTTACAATGTATAAAGATTACAATGACATCGTATAAGCGTCTTTATAATCTATCAACATGACAATATCATTTGATCAGCATATTTATAATCTATAATCGCTAAAATGTCTCCCTGGTTTAGGGGTAACACGAGTTTATCCGTAATCCCGTATACTCTCGTGAGTAACGTGACGAGCGCGAGATTCGGTAGCGGTTCTTTCCGCGTAAGGAGCTTACGGGGTATGTGAGCCGGTCGCAATGGCAAACTACTGAGCGAAATCGTGTCAAGAAATCAACAATCAGCTGAAAGATGCCGATGTTAACAACGCTGTCATCTAAAGGATATGCGAACCAAAAAAAAACAACCCAAAAAAATATCGCTAAAATAATTATCTGCCGGCCCTGTCATCCTCGATTCAATACCCCGTAGAGGAGGATTTTGATTTCTGATCCATGCTCTCAGGTCGATCCACGCTAAGATTTTTGTTACTGACCGATGCTTCCAAGTCGATCTACCATAAGATTTGTGTTACCGATCCATGCTCACAGGTTAACCCACCCTAGGATATTTGTTACTGGTCCATGCTCCCAGGTCGACCCACCCTAGGATGTTTTCTACTGATCCATGCTCTCAGGGCCACCCACCCTAGGATGTTTGTTACTTACCCAAGCTCCCAGATCCACCCACCCTATGATATGCATTACTATATTATTATGTTACATGGTCACAGGTCGACTCACCCTAGGAAGTTTGGTACTGATTCATGCTCCCAGATGGACCCACTTTATGGTATTTGTTACTGATTCACGCTCCCAAGTCGACCAACCCTTTGATGGTTGTTACTGATCATGCTCCCAGATCGAACTGTCTCTTCTTTTTGGTAACATCTATACACACATTGCTCAACAGTGTTGACATATTTTTAATTGATGTTTCATTAATATCATTGTAGTATATTACTTATTTCCCCCTTCTAACAATAGACACATTGATTGTTCAATACATTTCATTATTGTCACTGTAGACTTTTATATGAATTAAACGTGTATATATATGTAACAGTTTCTTTGTTGTTGTTTGCTTGTTCGCTTGCTTGTTTGTTTGTTCTTTCGTTAAGAGGAGTCAAGAGGCAAGAGGATAACATGTACTTAACCTGGCTCGATTTTATATGACCCGGTCTTCTAATGGCAGAGATACCTGCCGAGAACGTGGCACTGCGCACGAACTCCGTAGCTTCCCGACGACCCGTTGAGATACCTCAAAACAGTGCACTCGTGAACAAGTACCGAGGCCGGGGCACAAACACACGATCTTCGTAGTCTTAAACAGACGGCTAGACCATCCGGCCACCAAGGCTACCCCTGACCTGTTCTATCCAAGAACGAAATAGCGTAAAGACATGTTGTACACACGGAGAAAAGAATTACAAACAGAGATGAATAATATATACTGGGAGTAGATGGTGGGGGGATGCAGGAGATTTCAAAAGATAATACGGGGAGTATACAAGAAGACTCAGGTCATTTAAACCATCACCATTACCATGCTCCCGGCCAGCTGGCATAGGCGCTCATGTATTACCACAGATCTCGGTCCTTGGTGTTCTGAATCAACTATGTTGATGATATTCCACCAGCATCATTTCTCTCCGTGTGTTGATGACTTTCCTTCATGCTTCGTCTCAGTCCATCCAGCATCAATTCTCTGGGTCTTTGGATGACATCCCCTTTGCCACTGTCTCAGTTCATCCAGCAACATTTCTCTGGGTCTATGGATGACATTCATCCATGCCAATGTCTCAGTCCATCCAGCAACATTTCTCTGGGTCTATGGATGACATTCATCCATGCCAATGTCTCAGTTCATCCAGCAACATTTCTCTGGGTCTATGTATGACATTCATCCATGCCAATGTCTCAGTCCATCCAGCAACATTTCTCTGGGTCTATGTATGACATTCATCCATGCCAATGTCTCAGTCCATCCAGCAACATTTCTCTAGGTCTATGGATGACATTCATCCATGCCAATGTCTCAGTCCATCCAGCAACATTTCTCTGGGTCTATGGATGACATTCATCCATGCCAATGTCTCAGTTCATCCAGCAACATTTCTCTGGGTCTATGTATGACATTCATCCATGCCAATGTCTCAGTCCATCCAGCAACATTTCTCTAGGTCTATGGATGACATTCATCCATGCCAATGTCTCAGTCCATCCAGCAACATTTCTCTGGGTCTATGTATGACATTCATCCATGCCAATGTCTCAGTCCATCCAGCAACATTTCTCTGGGTCTAGGTATGACATTCAACCATGCCAATGTCTCAGTCCATCCAGCAACATTTCTCTGGGTCTATGGATGACATTCCTCCATGTCAATGTCTCAGTCCATCCAGCAACATTTCTCTTGGTCTATGTATGACATTCATCCATGCCAATGTCTCAGTCCATCCAGCAACATTTCTCTAGGTCTATGGATGACAATTATCCATGCCAATGCTTTAGTCCATCCAGCAATATTTCTCTGGGTCTATGTATGACATTCATCCATGCCAATGTCTCAGTCCATCCAGCAACATTTCTCTAGGTCTATGGATGACAATTATGCATGCCAATGCTTTAGTCCATCCAGCAATATTTCTCTGGGTCTATGTATGACATTCATCCATGCCAATGTCTCAGTCCATCCAGCAACATTTCTCTAGGTCTATGGATGACAATTATCCATGCCAATGCTTTAGTCCATCCAGCAACATTTCTCTGGGTCTATGGATGACAAATATCCATGTCAATGCCTCAGTCCACCCAGCAACATTTCTCTGGGTCTCCTGTCTTTGTCTCACTGATCTTTGCAGTCAACACGATACTTCCCAATGAATCTCTTCACATATCCCGACCAAACAACAATGCTAGCCTCTTTCTTATAATTACAAATACCTACATATTCCTCTTCCAGGTTATCATTATCAGTTATGTTTACAGTCCAAGGCTTAGGACATTGTAATTCTGAGGTAAAATAGTGTTGGAAACTTCCAGCACAATAAAACACTAGGTACAAAGGGTGGAATGTATGAGAACATGTATCTTTCCTTGAGAACATTCTTATGTTAGTCACGGGTCATTTCAAGATCACTATAGCGCAATCTATAGAACAACCTTATGTATGCTGGCGATACAGTGTTAGTTAGTTAGTTAGTTAGTTAGTCGCGGTTCCAACTTCACAGCAACGGGTCGTCCCCATTATGCTCCGTTCCTGTGCCAGTGAATATCACATAAAACGCTCCCCACTGCCCAATGTGAAAAGTGGAAAAGACAGGAGTCTCGACAAACAACAGCCCGCAGAGATACACTGTGCATAATGCCGCCGCCAGAATGTCAACACAATAGTCCCCCACGAAACATCCAGTTTATCTCTGATGGAATCGGCAGTCATTTTCCCATCTGGATGTTTCCTAGATGTTCACCCACACAGTCCACGAAAATACAGTTCATCGTCGATGGCAGTGGCAGTCAACCAGAAGCCCAGCAGCCACGCATTTCTGCATAAGGCAAAAACCGGTCAACTCTGGAACATAGCCAGCTGCCATCGCTTCGAACACGCAGTCACGTTCCAAAAAACCTAGGGCAGATTCAAAAGCATTTCACACGAAACTCACAGCTCACAGTGTCGCGCCATGCACTCACTCAGTAGCAGGGCGACGGAACCATAGCCTCCTTAGTCGCCTCTTACGACATGCATGGTAGGCTACAGTGTTGCTATTCTTTGCTTCCCTTATGGGCCCCGGCAACACGCGGGAGTGTTACTCACAGAAAGCGAGCAAGAGTTACACCTAATGTAATAAGTAAACAGGCTTAGTGCAGAACGTGGCTTAGATATTAATGTCCAGAAAACACGAAAAACATGATAATAATTAGCATTGGACAGAAGAGGCCATCATTAAACATCACAATAAACGCTGATATACTAGAACAAGTAACACGTTTCTCATATATTGGACATGTAATAACAGTCGGTGGCAGAAGTGAATCTCTTGGTGGTAGATTTCCTATGGACAAGGGAGAGGTGATCGTACGCCTGTGGGACCAGATGGAATAGGCGGGGGGAACAGACATAACAAGTATGTGGAAAGGATGAGATTGTGGGGGAATGGCAGTGGTTCTGGTAGAATCTCATAACTGAGGGGAAGAAAAAGAGAACTTTCAATCAGATAGTCGTGAGAACGATTAACAGTGTGACTCTTCGCTGGCTGTTGAACGAGGGGACAGAGCGCGTATGTGAATGTCCTGAGTGTAGTGATGTCAGTTCTTGTCTCAACTCAACTCAACTCAACTCAACTCAACTCAACTCCCAACCATGGGTTTGTAACCTCGGCTGCTATAGGCGGTGGCTGCTGAAACTGAACGAATCAGTTGCTCAGGGAAAACCCGCTTCTCCAGAGCACCGACAGCACCGGATTTATGTGACAAACTATAGAACAGAAGCAAGCATGATGGCGTTGTCTAACTCGGTGACAGCAGATGTAAGTTATCACATATTCCTGAAAGTACATCTAATAATAGTAAGTGCTGTAAACATACTCGTTTTCAGCGTATGTAATACTAAATATCGCTGCAGAAGGATCAACAAAATCGTACCCGTTGATAATTGTATGTGGTACTCACCTGTCTTCTAAGCATTCTTTTCGGAGCGTGTTTACAAGGAAACGCATACAAACCGTCTAGGACGCATTAGCCAGCCAGGCTTAATCCCAGCCAGTCTGTATGGGCTGCACGCAGTCATGACCCAGACTACATTCAGGTACACCTCTCCACGGGTGTGAAGGTCTATTACTGGACTTGCAGATTTGGGCCGCTTTCTGTGATTAGACAGGGAAAGGAGCTCTCTGCAACAAAGCATCCGTGGTGATATATCATATCCCAGAGATTCCAGTGTCGCTATATAGTTAGTTTACAGGACGTCGCAGTCAACAGCAACATTTTGTTTTTCCTTCGCTATCTCTTGGCAAGTTTACGTTCAGTAGTTTGCCATTACTTTCTGTACGACCGGAACTCAACCCGTTTCGTAAAACATCAACGCAAGGCAGTCTTCTGCCAAATCGTTCGCAACTGTGTTTCGAAAGTGGGTATACGGGATAACGAACTGCGTTTGTTACACCTTCGCCACGGAGCTGCGTCATTACATAGGATCAAAGACATATACCATATCCCCGAAGTCACAGTGGCAATACATATGATCAAAGACCTAATAATTCCCAGTGATGTAAACCGTATCAACTTTTGTCCTGTAGTTTCATATACTTAGGATAGCTGTATTTTTTTGTGGAGGACTTTTGTGGTTGGCATTATGGCGGCGAAATTATGCACAGTGTACCTGTGCGGGCTTTTGACTTGCCGAGACTCCTTTTTGTTCCACTTTTCACATTGGACAGTGAGGAGCATTTTGTATGATCTTCACTGGCACAGGAACGGAGCATAATGGGGACGACCCGTTGCCGTGAAGTTGGAACCGTGACTAACTAACTAACTTGGGATAGGAGACATATATCACAGAGACCAAACACATACATACCCTATCTGGTATTCTTTTACGGTGATTAGTTCATGGCATGATCAATCAACCAATAAATAAGGTGCCGTCTCCACAATGAAGGTTGGCAGCAACATATCTCCAACACTGTCTGTCTCTCGCCCTGACTGTACATTCTGTCAGGCTGATGCTCGTCTATCAATTAATGTTATCCTCCCACTTGTATCGTTGTC